>JBAGKO010000011.1:1672004-1682786 GCA_037177275.1 Acacia concinna
ATCAAGAAAACTAATTTTTAGATATTAAATTCTCAAATTTTATTTAAGTCAAGCGAATCTAATTTATAATTAAAATTTTAAAGGAAATAAAATTAATGGAAACTATTTATTCTAAACTAATCCAGAGTCATTAATCCTTTATTTATTAACTTAGACTTTTATTCCCACTAAATTAATTAAGCATTAATTTCATAAGCTAATTTAGAGTATTGGTGTTTATAAATGTCTGTCGGTTCATTTATATCATTATCTTAATTAATTATGTAACGTCTCACACAATTTTAGAAGGCACAATTAAAGTCCGGAATCACTCTAATTTGACTATGTGAATCCTATAGGTACATGTCTATCATATAGGCAAATTAAACTAAACCCTAACTCCACGCTCCTTAATCTTAAGGTTTATTTAAGGTTCCCTTCGTCAAGTTCAACTATAAATCCCCAAAACATACTTATTGATGGCCAGTCAAGAAGTAATAATTAATAAAATTAAGATTAAAGAAACTGAAATAAATTAACTATAACTAATTCTTGGGAAATCAAATCTAAAAAGTAAATAAGTTCATAACTCCTCTAGGTCTAAAATAAATTAGCTACACATAACTATAAGAAAATTCATGACAACAAATAAAATTTCAGATTAAAAAAGAGAAGGAAGAACACAGTAAAATTTTGATTGCCTTCAAATATTGTTTTTCTCTCCTCTTGTGCGCCTCTGAACCAGTCTCGCTCTTTTTTCCTTCTCTCGCTGCTCCCACTCTTCTCCAAGCCTTAATATCTATTTAAAGCTCATTGCTTTCTCGTTCTTTGCCTCATCAGATATCTTTTGGGATTTGATAATTTAATATCTTTTTTTTTCTTCACATGTGATCACATAATCTAAACTATCTCCAGCATTTTTTTTATCTATATAATTGCCGTGCATCTAATCTCTTTCTTCTTCTTTTTTTCTTCAATTCATTGTGGGACCCATGCTTCTTTTATTTTCTTTCTTTCTTTTTTATTTGATTTAAATTTTTTATATCTTATAATTAATTAAATAAAGAATGGAAAGAATATATAAAAAATAATTAAATAGGTATAATATCAATAAATTTAACCAAATATATCTCAGAAGATATATCTATTTAATTATAAAATATAAGTTTATCAAAAAAACTGAATATAGTAGCCATTGTTCAATAGAGTTACCCTCATTGGTTCTTTTAGATTCCACACATACTCCATCCTTTAACGCATAAACCTAACACTTAAATATTTCACTGGAAGCTTCATTATGAGCGAATTCTATAAGGCTTGCACCAAACCATATACCCCTCCGCACTCACCTTCACCCCTCTACACTCACCTTCAGCTTTGATAATTTACCAGTTTTCCTTTATACATCAACAATATCCTCATTAATCATGTCAGCCTCATTTGTCTCTTCAACCTTGGTATTGTCTCGCTTATAATTTGTTTTTGCAAAATAATCTTTCCACGCATTCAGTGCATCAATTGATGACATACTAGTTCTAGAAAACCATTATCACTAAGGCATAAAAGCTTATATAAGAATGATCCAAAAGAACAACAAATGAATTCTCATTCATGCCTCGCTAAAATTTCTAAAGGTCTACTCCCTTACTCTGAAACACTATCCTAGACATGCTAGAGTCTCCATGGCTTGCACCGCCATCTTGACTTTGTAGCACACGCTTGCCACCACCTCCTCCCCCATCTCCCTCCGTCCTTCCTTCGCTCACTCTCATTGCAATTGTTCCTTGATCATAGAATCTCTCTTTTTTATTTCTAATTTCTAATATTCACATTTCAAGGTAAGATTTGTAAAAATGGCTACACGCAATTTCAAATATTGTTATCTTTTGGTCCTTTTAAGCAATTGTTCTATACTCTTTTTAGCTGGTTGGAATAACAACTTTAATTTGCTTTTCGGCATAGAAGATTTGCCAACTTCTTTGCCGGCACGAGTTTAATTTCATCTTTTCAAGAATATAATGATGAACTAAACAATTTCAATTTGACTTAAAGATTTTTTTTAAAAAAATCATAATTTTTATTAATTATTCAAGATATAATGACTTGCTTCAAGTATTTCCTCAAGGATCAATACCTTGCTTGTCATACTAACAAAGTGATATGAGTAATAGTAATATAAATAGAGGCGAAGAAGAAGCCACAGCACAGCTTATCATTTGCATCAATATTTTACGTAGCAAGAGTGAAGTGTGAAACCAACATGGCCACCTCAGCACCCGTCTCCTTCGCCTCCAGCTCTTGGAGCAGCCCTCAAACCAGATTGTTGTCTAAGCTACAATTCCCACCCATGGCCTTCCTCTCTTCACCTCAAATAGGCCGCAAATCCGTTATTCGCCCTCTCAGGTCCAACAACGGCTTATCTCCATTGGGCCCCACCAGGCGAAATATGTCTGCACTAGTTGTGAAGGCATCCCTGGACAAGAACGTCGAGGTCTTCACGAAAGAACATCTCGCTGTCTCTCTCGCCAAATACGTCGCCGATCTCTCCCACCAGTTCATCCGAGACAGAGGCTACTTCACCGTCGTCTTGTCCGGCAACTCCGTCAAGTATCTCAGGTTTGTTTCTTACTACATTCATGCATGTCTCAGCTCAATCCATATCTTCTCGATCAAATTGATAAAATTTCAGGAAACTGGTGGAGCCTCCGTATGTCGATACAATCCAATGGTCCAAGTGGCATATTTTCTGGGTGGACGAGAGAGTGGTGCCCAGGACTCACGTTGACAGTAACTACAAGCTTGCCTATGATGGATTCATCTCCAAGGTGTGCTATTATTAGTTAGATGGATCCTATAAATAAGTAAATTAGTCTTTTTTAATATATACCGCATCGTGAAATGAAAATCTTTGTGTTGACAGGTGCCGATTCCACCTTATAATGTGTACTCCATTGATGATGCGCTGCCGGCAGAAGGAGTAGCAGATGTGTACGAGACAACTCTGCGGCGCTTGGTGGCGGGGAACGTAATAGCATCATCAACACAAACTAAATTCCCAAAATTTGATCTCATGTTGCTAGATATGGGGCCTGATGGGCAAGTGGGTGCACTGTTTCCAAATCATCCGGTGGTTAACGAGAGCACGAAGTGGGTGACCTACGTTAAGGACGCCCCAAAACCACCGCCGGAGAGGATAACCCTGACGTTTCCGGTGATCAATTCAGCTTCCAACATAGCCATGGTGGTCACAGGGGCCGGAAAGGCTGATGCGGTTTACACGGCGATCGAGAAAGAGGAGACTGGTCCGAAGCTTCCAGTTCAGATGGTTTCGCCGGAGGGTGAGCTCAAATGGTTCTTGGACAAAGGTGCGGCCTCAAGGCTGTACAAGTAGAATATTGGTGGCCTTTTATCAATGGCCTTCGGATATGACTGCCCGCACTGCTGTTTTATCAAGCTCTCTGTGCTCTGTTGGACGCTTAAGTGTGAAACAATGAGATTTTTTTTTTCTACCTTTGATTAATGTACGTGGATAATCCTGAGTTATACAAGATAATGAATTAACTTTACGACTTCCTAGTTACCATATCTAATATTGCTATATCTATTTTTCTGTGTTGGTGATTGGAGCCAAGAGTCTTAATTAGCTTCTACTGTATGTTGATGGGGGGACGCTTTTTTTTAATTTTTTAAAAACTGAGATAGAAGCTATAAAAAATAATATAATTATAATTAATAAATCGTTTTTTATATTGACATTTCTTTCATTTTTCTTTTTTCTTTTTTTGTGTGGATAAACTAAGGTATCCCCAGCTTGATAAGTCAATGACTAATCCTTCACTCATTGTAGGTTCCTCTATAGGAAGGACATCTGGTTAGAAGATTTAACGCCGCTCTATACCTAAAGTTAGGGATCGAACCTTAAGGTTAAAGGTAGAAGAGGGCCTACCGCTCTATCACACGCCCCTAATTCATTTCTTTCATTTTTCTAACAAGTAAACATTTGCATTATTCTGTATGAATTACAGTTCGCATCAAAAGTTAGTACAAATGAAGGAAACTAAAATTCAATTCATTCAGTAAGCATAGAATAACAACAGGATAAAAAGGGTTATTTGTGAGTAGAAAATATTTTAATGTTTAAACAGAAAGTGTACGTAATTAATAATACTGTCAAATAATCCATCTTGTTCTAATTATAAAACTCAGTTAACTTTTTTTAGAGAAGTTAAGGAAATAAAATAAGTTACTTAATTATATCATATATTATGTTTTATTATATTATATATTAGTTTATAAGTCAAACAAAATAGTTTATAGAAAAATGATAAATTTTAATGCTTTAAAGTAATACAATTAGTTATTTTAAGATTATCTTAAAAAAATCAACTTAATCTTATAATTAGAAAATGAGATAGTGTAAGAAACATATTAAGGATATCATATATTATATAAAAGTTAATGAGATTTAATCATGGACATGTTTGGAAACGCAGAAACCACGTCTCCAATGCAACTATCAAACATATGCCTAAATATCGATGTACTAAAAATTTGTTCGGCCTAGCCCTTTGATAACCAGTTAATATGATGCGCTCTGATCATTCATGTTTATAAGACTTTTTCTAAAAAATCCCTTCATAAATGTATATATTACTAATATGGCTTTCTCTCGTTCCAAATGCTACAAATCCGGATAATTTTGATCTTACCCATTGTTGGGCCTATTTTTGTTTCTTGGGGGGAAAAATAAAAAAGAACAAAGATGTAATGACATGAACAGGAACAAGTGCTGATGACGGAAGATAAAGCAAGGGCAAATATGTTAAAAGAGACTCGGCTCAAATCTAAATGCAGATATGTGTATACATTTTTTAAAGGGAAAGGAATAGAAACTTTCGATGACAGGAGAGTCTTTAATTTATTCTGAAGGGTTTTAATTAAAGCATTAATGGAGACGTACGTACGTGAGCAGCATATGTTCTTACCTCCATGACCGACAAAAGTATCATGCCAAATTGTGCTTTGCTTCCAAGACTAGGCTAAGAATCAAAACAGCCGAAATAAATAGGATAGTAGTAATGAGCATGCAAATGAAAATGACACGGTAACAATATAATGGCATTCTCCGCAACTTTCACTCCGCAGAGCAGCTTGCTGCGTGCACCAGGTCCCCTATCCCGGACGACGTCGTTGCTTCCCACCCAAGTTTCTCATCACAAGCTGCTCTATCACTATCAGCCTGTAAGGTATAGTAAAAGGGTTGCACCAATCGGGGTGGGCCAAAAGAGACTGGCCAGCCCAGTAACGGCGTCGTTGAAGTGGGAGAAGGGGTATACCAACTTGGAGGTATTCACAAAGGATCACCTCGCTGTCTCTTTGGCTTACGACGTTGCTCAGCTCTCCAGTAAGTTCATCAAAGAAAGAGGAGCTTTCACCATCGCTTTGTCCGGCGGCTCTTTGATCAAGTACCTCAGGTGACTCATCGCTCCAATCATGCTACATACTTATCCGGGTATTTTGTACGTCGGATATTAAATAGAAATATATATATATATATATATATATAGGTGAATTTTAGTCTCTATTATAAAGAATGTATCATGATAATATGCAGAATTTGACGTGTGCATTTAATTGCTTAAGTTTTTGTTGTTGCTTGTTACGCTGAAATATCAGGAAACTGGTGGAAGCTCCATATGCTGAATCCATTGAGTGGTCCAAGTGGCATGTGTTTTGGGTAGATGAGAGAGTGGTGCCCAGGACTCACTTAGAAAGTAACTACAAGCTTGCTTACGATGGATTCATCTCCAAGGTACATACATATACATGCATACACATATATGCGTGTTATCTTCTCAAAATCTGGTTTGACAATTTTGATGCATTTAACTGATAAACTTGTGGTGACGGGAGGTGCCAATTCCGGGGCCGCAAGTGTACGCCATCGACGACGCCCTGCCACCAGACGGAGCAGCGGATGTCTGTGAAACAAATCTTCGACGGTTGGTGAAGAGCGGCGTGATGGCTTCGACGGAGGAGGGGATTCCGAGGTTTGATCTGATGCTGCTGGGCATGGGCCCCGATGGCCACGTGGCGTCTCTGTTCCCGGGGCATCGTCTTCTGAGGGAAGATCAGAAATGGGTGTCCCATCTCACCGACTCTCCAAAACCGCCGCCGGAGAGAATCACCTACACCCTGCCGGTCATCAATTCAGCGTCAAACATATCCATAGTGGTGGCGGGCGCCGGCAAGGCAAACGCCGTTCGGAGTGCACTTGAGGAGAAGCCGGAGAAGTTGCCCATTCAGCTGGTGTCCCCGAGGAGAGGGGAGATGAAGTGGTACCTGGACAAAGGAGCCGCTTCGGGTCTCTTCAAGGAGTAGCTGTAGCCTCCGCGAATCCCATCTGCGGTCCACGGTTCAGCTTTGCGATCATCTATATATTTAATTAATTATGATGATGTGCTACTGCATTAATATATAAATTTACATTAATTTTCCATCTTATCTCATCAAAGCAAAGGTGACCAACATTTTTACTATGCGCGAACATAGCAAGTAATTATCTAAACTTGGGCAACTCTCCCAGGGAAAATTTAAACCTATGATATAAGGCTCGCATTCCTTACCTTTGCCAAATTTGTTCAAAAATACACCTCAGTGAGACCAAAAGCCTATCAAAGTTCAGGACCATTGGTGTTTATACCCAAAGCCTGGCCTAGTACTATTCGTAGTTATACAATTCCCCATATATGGGCCCGGTTTGTTTTTGGGGATGTCGTGTGGGTTTGCTAGAGTTAAGAGGAATGGAAATTAATATGAAGTTTGAACAGAGAATTAATACACATCGGCTCGTGCCCTCCGTAGTGGCAGATTGACTTTCTTTTGAGGTTCGATACCTTACTTAAACCTCACTCCAGTGAACATCCACTCGCATTTTGCGTCTTGTTTATGGCATCCCCATATAATTGAATTGATCAAGCAAGAGGGCAGCTTGAAATAAAGGGGGATATGCATTGCACTCTGCTGCTTCCCTCCTATTTCAATTTTTTTTTCAGTTCTTTACTGATCTCTTTTTACGTGATCTGGTGTGTGCAACAAGATCCAATCGATCATATTTGTTGGACATTTTTCGACTCCATATTTATAAAGTTAAATTGAGAGGCGTTTTTGGCCTAAAAAAATAAAAAATTGGGAGGTGTTTTGTTATATTATAGTCCGATTAATATAATATTCAAGGGGCAGGGTGAGTCGTCGCAATCAATAGCTAGACTTGATTAAGCATGAAAAAGAAGAAGCAATTCATCATGAGCAGATATGACGGCAATCACTCACCATTATTGATCGAGTTGGTTCTTTAGAATAACACGCCATGGTGACGGTGCTATTGTCCTTGTCCCATACAAGACACACCTTTCTTTGCATATTTACACTGTTCATTCCCTCTGATGTCTCTTTTCATCATTGTGATGCATCATGATTCATTAAAAAGACATTGCATTAAATTTGCATTTTAAAGTTCAACACATGGGCCTCCCTCTTACCATTATTTTATTCTGTTTTTGCAACTCACTACCTCTCGGGCTCTCCATATGTTTTCCCATTTTTAATTCATTTCACTAAAGCCCTCTTCCTTGCATGCTAAATAGCCATGACTCAATTGGAAAAACATGAGTTTGATACTAATCTAATTACCAATCTTTGGGAAGATCTGAGCATAAAGAAAAGTGACGCGTGCTGTACTTAAAGCTGCCTTCGCGCGTGATGATCATGAACGTGTTGAATAGTTGAAGGGTTTGGACCAACCCAAACGAAAGGGCTCATCAGTCGCTGCGACCTGTGGTGCAAATTATGTGTTTGATAAAATGTACAAATCAACCTTCATGGGTTGCATTGTCGGATCTTAAAGTGGCAGTTGATGTGAAAGGCAGGCCCTGTCTTTAATTTATCTTTAATTGAGAAGCTGAAGTCACTGAAAAGTGTTCCCATGGGAGCCCACAAGAATGTGAACGACAAAAAATACATCCATAGCCTCACTCCAATAACTATTCCACTTTATAGGGTAAAAAGAAAACCATCGATAATTATATTTACTTTTCCTCTGTGGTATATGCATGGAGCTTAAATTAAACCGAGAGAATATTAGTTGACCCCAAAATAAAACAGAATCATTCGCGTACAGACAATAACATAACAACATGTTACCGTAGGATCAGAGACAAGATAGATGACATTGCATGTGAAGGTCTTTCCAGCACGAGTTCCACTTTTCCAACATTAGTTTTGTTCTCTCTCTTGTTTTTCTGCAAAACCATTGCGCCTGTTTTTGTTGACCGATACTTTTATTAGATATCTGCTAGATCAGGTCAGTTGTTAGTTTGCTGTTGGCGGTTGACAACAGGGCAGCGTTGAGGTTTTCTTTAAGTAAATTATGCCTTTTCATAATTAATTTAATCAACAAGTTTAATGACCCTGTGGTTCAAAGTATCTTATCAAGTCACTTTTGGGAATGCCTAAAAAATCCCCTTAGAGATTGGATAATTGCAGAGATATGGTAGTTTCATGCTGGTCTCAGCTAAACTTCTAATTATATCTAGTTGCCTTATTTTTATTGGGATGCAACCACCACCTGCGGCATCTCACCATAGTGGATTGAATCTTGGTTTGGCTAGACGTACAGGATGGAAGTTGGTAATTTTCTTTGCACTAGTTAAAGTCCCATTTTGGCTTAATATATATGCAATGTTTGGTTTGGCTTTAGTCTTACAGTCTTGCCATAACCGGTCCATTTTGACTGTATGTTTACCTTCCATTGGTTAGGATATAGTGCCAACAAGCAAATGCCTATTTATAAACTCGATAAATGTGATTGCCACTAATTAACCGACAAGTTTTTGAACCGGGAAAGAAAATGACTACACATATATAGACAAAATAAATTCAAATTAGGCCTACGTATACTTTTGACACATGCAATGATAATGCAGTTCCTTGGTTTTTGCCCCCTTCTCTTTTTCTAGAAGTTGGGAGAAGGTCGATCTAGTGGCATTAAATTGCGCCAACATATGACAGAAATATCCCCAAAAACAAAAAATACGCACTCCGTTTCACACTGATCAAATCAAGGTGAAGGAATTGAAATTCATGTTCTGCACATGTTATTGTTATTGTTATTGTTATTGAGTTGAACTAGAGAACTGTTCCCCGAAAAGATCTCCAGTGCATATCTCCGTCCATGGCCACATGATCTGTAATTTATGCAAATATTTAAATCTTACCTCAACCAGTAATATTGTTCATAATTCATTTTCATCGAGTACTTTAAAGCAGCGCCAACCATATGCGCCTCTCCTAAATTACTCTATATGCCTGCAAACATTCTATAACTCAAAATTTCCTCGCTCTAAACCTAACTTCGCTAAAAATAAAAAAAACCATTGAGACTTGACTTTTGAGGAAGGAATAAAAAAACAGACCGAGCAATAAACCGGACATAGCAAGGGTTTAAAATTTAAAGGACTCAATCAGGTTGAACCGGCTATATTAAAATATTATAATCTAATAGATAATAACAAAATATCAAGACTAACCATCATCCATAACTCATAACTAATATTTGAAATAAATATTAGCCATAATCCATAAGTCATAATCCTTGACTACCATCAAAATACAGCAAATGTAATATTCCATGAATTTTGTTATGCATAATAATAATAAACTAATTAATTAATTAGATGATTTATTGAGTTAACAAAAAATAGCATTGTCATAATTTTATGAATCCCTAAATTTTAGGAGATAGAGATACAAAAAGGTATGAAATAAATATGAATAGAACAAATTTAAATTTTGAATTAGATTTCGATTATATATTTTACATATTTCATATTTTTATTTAAATTTGTAATTTGATTGTAAATGAGAACTTCAAAGTAATATCCCAGGTGATTAAATAAGATAATTATATTACTAACATGAAAATATGTGTTCATGAGCGGTTATGTGTTTCTTATCTTATTATGTTTAATAAAAAAAATTATAATTCTTGCTAATGCAATATGATGAGTATTAGGATTAAGTATGTATCATATATTTTATTTTATTTTATCATTAATGATTAAGTATTTACTATATATTTTATTTTCTTTTATCATTAATGATTAAGTATTTACCATATATTTTATTTTGTTTTATCATTAATGATTTTTTAAAAAAAACCAATGACTCTGCCACAAGCCTGCAACAAACCTCCTCCAAAGCAAACCCTTCTTTTCCAATGACTCTACTGTAACAAACCTCCTCCAAAGCAAACCCTAATTTTCCAATGACTCTGCCGCAACAAACCTCCTCCAACGCAAAAGACAGTTTGATGAAGAAGAAAGGAAGAAAGCTTGTTGTCATTAAAGCCTCTGTGTCTCATTCTACTATCGACCCGTTTAACATAATCGACGGAAAGTGGTAGGTGATATCTCATATCTCAGATCTGACTTCGTCGCTTTCATACTTTTTCAACTGCCACCATCTCCCATCGCTAGATCTCCCTTAAAAGTCTTGGATCCAGGTTTCCTTCATCCTTTTGTATTTAGATCTAAATTGTTAATGGTTGACTTCATCCTTCCTTACCACTATGTTCTCTTACGCGTCTTTGTCTCTTCTAATCTTATGTTGTGATCACTTTTTTTTCTTTAAAAAAATGACTCAGCCAACTTGGCAGTCCGAGTTGGCCGAGTCGACTCGGTTGGTAGTTTAACTAGTGAACCAGATCGAACAAGGGTTTAGTTATTGGTTTTCGGTCCGACCGGC
>JBAGKO010000011.1:1695075-1714417 GCA_037177275.1 Acacia concinna
CAAGGGTCACATCCTCGAGGTTGGGCATCCTACCTCGAGGCTGAGTGGAAAACTTCTTAACTGCAAGGTTGAGGTCCTGCCTTGCATTCCTTGCAAGGTTGGGACTTAACTTGGCAGTTGGGCCAAGATGCCACTTACCTCGAGGTTCTGGTTCCTTACACTCAACCAGCAAGGTTCTAGCTCAACCTTGCACTCACTGCAAGGTTGAGGTTAAACCTGGCTATTGTGGCCCAGAGTCAGTTACCTCGAGGTTGTCACTCACCCTCGAGGTTGGAACTTCAACTAGCCAACCTGCAAGGAAAAATAGAAACCTAGCTGTTATAAAATTGCTGAGTAACCTCGAGGTTCAAGCCTTTCCTCGATGTTTGAGAAACAACAAAGTTTTTATTTTGTCTCAAAAACATTTACTTTCCCTTGTACTAAGTGGATATTACTCAAGTACACTTTACTTAAGTAATTTTCCTTTAGTTTATCATTTTCAAAACATCTTTGCACAAAATTAACCTTAGTTTAGTAATCATTAAAACATAGCATCTAACAAAATAGATCTTGGAGGAAGACATACTGGGCCGATTGAGCTGAGCCCATCTCTGATAGTGAGTGAAGAAATGGAGAGTGAGGAGTTATCGGTTGTGCCAGAGACCCCAGTCTCTAATGGGCTATAAGTGGGCCTTCCTTTTCTCATCAATGGTTTTAATGGATAGTATTTTATTTTGGAATACTAGAGGAGCTTGTAGCAGTAAGCTTCTTAATAATATCAAGAGTGTTTGTAGGGGTTTTAAGCCCAATATGATCGTTCTAGTTGAAACACGCTTGGAGATAGAAAACCCATTTCGGCCACTACAACGCTGGGGATATGACAGCATGAAGATAATCCCAAGCGAGGGGTGGTAAGGAGGGCTGGTGGCTGTATGGAGAAGTGACAAAATCCAGGTGAAAGTTCTAGAGGAAAATCGCCAGTTTATACATATGGAATGCAAAATTGAAGAAACTGTACCTTTTGCGCTCACAATCGTATATATTATTCCTCACTCAGATTTACGAAGATGCCTTTGGGAAAAGCTGAAGAGCATAGCTGACAATATTACTCTTCCTTAGGTAATATTGGGAGATTTCAATGATATAATGTCTCCAAATGAACGAATAGGTGGAGCTGGCTGTAATCATGGTCAGGTTAAATGGTTCACAGAAAGGATCAGTGAATGTAGCGTATCTGATTTGGGTTTATAAGGCCCACATTTCACTTAGAGGGGACCACTGCTGGATGGATACTCTCGGCTTTACGAAAGACTGGATCGTGCTCTGGCAAATTCTTCTTTCCTAGCTGAGCTTTCGGATTGCTTCTTAAAGGTAATGCCTCATATTAAATTTTCTGATCATGACCCATTACTTTTGCAATTTCAAAATATATGTAGAAATCATAGGGTTATAAAATCATTCAGATTTGAGGCTATGTGGCTTATGCATTTTGATTTCAAATCCTTCCTTGAGGAACAATGGGTAGTGAATGTTGAGATTGATCATGTATTAAAAAATTTCAAACAAGCTCCTGTTGATTGGAATTTAAATACTTTTGGGTATGTTGAGTAGAAAATCAGGAATATCTTAGCTCGACTAAATGGCATACAAAAATCTACTAATTATTTGAGGTCTGTTTTCCTAAACAAACTTGAACATGAATTACAAGTGGAGCTAGAACAGATCCAAAAAATTGAAGAAATTAAATGGTTTCAAAAAGCTAAGACTAAGTGGGTTATGAAAGGGGATCATAATACTCGGTATTATCATCTTAAAGCCACATTACAGAGAAGGAGAAATAGAATCCTTATGTTGAAAGATGATAATGGAGAATGGATTGAAAATGATACTGATCTCAAAAAGCTGGTTATCAGCTATTTCAAGCAGTTATTTCAAACTAACTTTGTGGGTGGTGAAACTCTGTCAACAAGGACTACTTTCCCAATTATGAAAACAGATAGTCTAAATGATCTTCAAAAGACCCCTAGTGATGAAGAGATAAAGAGAGCTTTATTTAGCATGGGACCATATAAGGCTCCTGGAATTGATGGCTACCTTCCTTTATTTTTCCAGTCTAATTGGAATATAGTAGGAGCTTCTTTGTGTTCTTTTGTTCAACAAGTTTTTGAAGGGAAACAGAATCTGGAAGATGCCAGCAGAACGCTAATATCCTGAATACCCAAAATTGATAGACCAACAATGGTGGGACAATTTCAACCTATTTCTTTATGCTCAGTTCATTATAGATGTGTAACAAAAGTTATTACACAAAGATTGAGGCACTTGATGGATCAAATTATCTCTCCCTACTAGTCAAGCTTTATAAAAGGAAGACAAATCCATAATAACATTATTGTGGGCCAAGAGGTCATGCATATCATGAAAAGAACGAAGGGTAAGAAGGGATTATTGGCTATGGAGATTGATTTTGAAAAAGCCTATGACTGTATTGAATGGTCTTTCTTGAAGCAAGTTTTAGAGGAAATCGGGATGGAGGCTAGTCTTATACAACTGATCGTGAATTGTGTCTCCACAGTAACTTACAATGTCTTGTGGAATGGTGAACAAACTGATTTTTTCTCAACAATAAGAGGATTAAGACAGAGAGGTCCTATCTCTCCTTTACTTTTTGTGCTATGTATGGATAAATTGTCCCATCTTATTAATGATGCAATGAATTCAAGGGAATGGAATCCAATTATCATCCCTAGAGGAGGACTTAAGATCTCCCACTTAATGTTTGCGGATGATTTACTGTTTTTTGGAATCGCATTAGAGAAACAAGCATAATGTATGTTGAATTGCTTGTCAAAATTCTGTGAAGCTTTTGGTGCAAAGATTAACAAGAATAAATCTTCTCTTTTCTTTTCACCAAAAGTGGAATCATCGGTTAAGTCAAGAATATGCAGCCTCACAGGGATGAAAATCTCTACTGAAATAGGGAGATACTTAGGTTTTCCTCTGTCAAGGAAAAGAAAACCCAAGGAAACATTTCAATATGTGATTGATAGAGTTAGACAGAAGCTATTGGCTTGGAAAGAGAAAAGTTTAACTACAGCTGGCAGAATTACTCTGGCTAAATCTGTTCTTAGCTCAATACCATTATATCTTATACAAGTGGCCCAAACCGTAAATTCGATATGTGCAGAAATAGAGAAGATTCATAGGAACTTCATCTGGGGTCATAGTAACTCCCCTCATGGTTTCATCCTATTAATTGGGATCAACTTACTCTTCCTAAGTCAGTTGGAGGACTTGGCTTCAAACACCTTTCTTCTTTGAATATGGCATGTGGGGCGAAATTGACCTGGAAATTAGCTTTAGGATCTCATGGTCTCTGGGTTGATGTTCTATTCCACAAATACATGGTGAGGGATGAAAATTCTCTATTTGTGTGGCAAAAGGGTGACTCGGTTCTATGGAAGTTTATTACTCAACAAAAAGATCTCATTGAGAAAGGATCTAAGTGGAATATAAGGAATGGCCTGTCAGTCAGCTTTTTTTTTACTGATTTTTGGCTATATGACAGGAAGCTCTTAGACTTATGTATCAGACCTATGTCTACGGTTGAAAAAGACAGCAAGGTGGTGGATTGGACTTCAAATGGGTCTTGGGATTTTGTGAAATTGGCTTCAGTGCTTCCGAGCCAGGTTATTCAGAAACTGATCACAATGCTACCTCCCTCGGCAATGGCAAGACATGATGTGTTAGCATGGCATGCAACATGTAATGGTATGTTCTCCAGTAAAAGTGCCTATTTTGTACAAGAGGAAATTCTGGAGACCGATTATGGAAATGTATACAAAGCTATTTGGAAATGGAATGGAGCAGAAAGAATTCGTGTTTTCCTATGGATATCATTTCATAATAGACTTCCCACTAATTCATGGAGGAGCAAATAGTCTCAAGCATCTCCTATATTCTAGTTTTATCAAACTGAGGAAGAGACAATCATTCATATACTTAGGGACTGTGTTTATGTAAAAAAAAAAAAGCTTTAGTTAGAGCTTATTGATCAAAAGTTCACTACACAATTTTTCTCCCCATTTCTACGAGATTGGTTTGGATTAAATCTTAAACGTGAACTAGGAAACAATTGTGATATCAATTGGCAAGCTCTTTGGGGAGTGACGATCTAGAAATTATGGTCATAGAGAAATAATATGGCTTTTGATGAAAACTTCTCTAAACCAAACAATCCAACGGTTGTAGTTAGTCATCTATGGCAGACTTATACTTCTGTACAGAAGGAAACATCTTTGGTGGCTATTGAGTATTCTTCAGGCAAATATTGGATGCCTCCTCCTCCCGCATCCTGGATCAAAATTAATGTTGATGGAGCAGTTACTAAATCCCAAAATAGAGCAGGTTGTGGAGTTGTCATAAGAGATTATGAAGGAAACTGGGTTGCGGGTCTATCTCATTTTCTGGGCTCTTGTAGCGTGATTGAGGCTGAGTAGTAGGATGTTCTTAAAGGGCTTAATTTGGCTTGGGACTTGGGATTTAAATAGGTGATCTTGGAATCAGACTCAAAGAATTTAGTTGATATGCTGACAGGATCTCTGCCTGCTTATAGATGGAATCTCCTTCTTCTTCAGATCCAAAATTTTGTGAAACGCTAGTGGGAGCTGAAAGTGATTCATATATCAAGAGGGCAAAACATAGCTGCAGATATTCTAGCTAAGAGAGGCATCTCAAGCTCGACTTTGCTGGATTCCTGCCCTGAGGATCTAATGTCAATGATCACAAAGGAGAAATTGGGACCTGGTCCCATGTAGTGACTCGCTTGTAATTGTTTAGCTCTTGTTCTTTCCTATCAAAAAAATAAATAAAATTAAGTTCATGTTGAGGAGGATTTTGTATGCTGATTGCTTGGGACTTGATCCCCCTTTTGATTTAATTTCCTGTTGGGTTTAACCCTCTTATGTATATAAAAAAAAAATTAGGATCATGGCGAATCATGAGATAAATCAAAAGCAGCACAGCTCATAATTTGCAACTTTCCGGTCAGAAATGTTTTGTTGTGAAATTATATTAGGAGCGACATACAGCTAACATAACTTGTCCCTGCAGTTATAGAATCGAACTATTGACTTTTCCACTTAACTCCCATTGTTGTTCTTTTTTTCCTTCTCCAGTCTCTTGGTTACTTCCTCTGAAACTTTTTAATACTCCCTCCGTCTTTATATATAAAATTTTTTTTGATACATTTATAAGATACATTTATTTGAATGGGTTTATCCCTTTTTATAAGATATCATTTGATTTTGTCTCTATAATAAATACATTTTTTCCTATTTTGCCATCATTTTCTCACATTATTTATTATCTAGTTATTCTCTTTCTTCCTTTTTTTTCTATCATTACTCTTTCTCTCTCTCATTCATAAATAAGAGTACTTTTAAAAAAACAATCATTTTTTTTACATAATTATCACTTTTAATTAGCTTTTATTAGAATCTCACAATTTAATTAAAATTATTTTATATGTAGGGACGGAGGGGGTAATACTTGAGACATCTCAAAAGAAAATAAACAGACAATTGGCTAAAACACGTGTCACTCGATTATGACACCCCTTACGATGCAAAAAATACTAGCTAGAGCACAGCTTCAGATGCTGAAGCTGGGTTCAAGAGAGCTGTGCTGCATAGCGAGCCATATTGAAGGTAGGATGAAGAAGATATGAAGGATACGGGAGAGTTGCGAGAGCGCCATGAGAAATGAAGGGTGCTGCAAATTTGATGACTAATTATACAGCCTTGATCCTCCTATTAGGGACTCATGTATGGAATAGAGAATCATAAATATAGTTGGTTTCATTTCCTTTGTTGGTAATATAGGGTTGGCTTTTGTGAGAGGTAGTTAGGAGTGTTTGTGTTTTGGTCTTAGTTCATAAATATAGCCTTCTGCTCTATTTTATTTTATCTTAGGCCTTAAACCTAATTTCATTTCTTCCTATCGATAAAACTATTTTGGCATTTAATTTAATATATGTGTGTGTTGTTACAATTGGAATGGAGGTATTATGAGCTAACATTAAAGGGAAGAAAATTAGCAGACTCCACCTTCCATTTTGTTGCTGTTAACAGTTTTATTTATACCTATCTGCTTGTGCCATTTCAGCATGCCTACACATCATTCTTAAGAACTAAATCTCTACAAGTTAACTGCTATATGCAACAAAGGCACATGCAATTTCCTCTCGTTCTACCCAGAGGGCAAGAAGCTCATGCAGATTGGAGGACGAATCTTAAATAAAGCAAGAATAGATAAAGGCAGAATCCACAACCCATCTCCACAGATCAATCCAGAAGCAACTGCAGGAATCATCAACCCAGCTTCCCTGCTGTTTAGTGAGTGCCAAACATACACAACTAAACTACCCACACACATGTCTATTGCAAAGTTAGCCCCCACCAAAAATGGCACCGCCATTGCCATCGGAAGAGGAACCCATTTCCCAATATTTTTAGGGTTCAGGTCTCTAACCAAATTGGCTGCCATTGCAAAGGCGAAGGCCCCATAACACAGCTGCAAGCAATGATGGGGTAGGGCTGAAAAGCCTTGGACACCCAGGATTGCCATGTTTCTGTATATAATAGCATATGGGGCTTTGTATTCACCGTCTGGATTTCCCACATCAAATGCCTTGTAGAAGAGGAAGAATGTGAGAGGAGCTACCACACATCCTATTGCAGTCCCAATAACCTGCGACAGAAGCATTGAACGAGGGGAAGTGAAAGTGAGATGTCCAGTCTTGAAATCATGCATCAAATCAGATGAGATGGAAACAATGGATTTAATCAGGCCACACCCCACAAGTCCAGCAACCACTCCATTCTCTTTGCCGGCAAAGGCTGCCAGCATAAACAGAGCCACTTTCCCATAATTATAGGCCATGTTCATGTCAGTTAAGCCTGCACCATAGGCGTTACAGAAGCTAAGAGAAGGCGCGAGCAGATAGGCCACCACTATGTAATACCACTTTAACTCTGGGAACATCAATGGGATTATGATGATTGAAACAATGGCGAACAATATGTATCCTGCGCATGCCAACCATATAGGAATGCTTTCTCTAATGAACACTTCATTCTGGCGAAGATCATCAAGGAGCACTCTCTGGTTGTGGGATGCTGCAATCACAAAGAAATCAATTCACTGTTCAATGATTATGTGAGACTGGCACACATCTTAATCCACTATTCATATCAGATCACCTCAGGGTGAATTGAGAAGGTCAATAACTATTAGTTGACTATGTTAAAAAAAAATGCAGAACTCGGCACAGACTGGTTGGCATCCCCAAAAAAAAAGGAGCATGAGGCCATTTATTTACCTTCCTTAATGTTCCTCCTTTTCATTGTGAGAATGATATTTGCGGCAGTGAAATAAATTATTTTGAAAAAGTTGTAGAGCCCATCACCAAGGATCAAGGCAATGGAAATGAAAACCTGCAGCAAGTGAAGACAGAAGAAATAAGGCTTGAATCACAGGTGAATGCCATCTTCTATATTTATGGTCACAAGTTTCAGTTCCCTTCAAGACCTTATAACCATTAAGACTCTTCATACTGCTTTCTGATAAAGTTTCAGGAAACCACTCTCCTTTTAGTCCCTTGATCAACGGCCACATTATACCCCATGAAAGCACAGCACCAAGAAGCAAAGACAAGTTCACCAGATGTGAACAGATCATTCCAGCTCCAACGTAAGTCATACTAAAATCAAAATAGAATCTGCAAAATCCAAACTGATTTTTACAGCAAACTCTTCCATAAAGAAGACTAATGATAAAAGAGGCAAGATGCAAACACGCACGAGTTATGCCAAGCTTTCAATCCAAAGGTAGGAAACTGAACAAATCCACATTGATCTCCACCTGCATAGAACCACTGAAAGAAAGCCCAGAAAAAACTCAAAGAAAAGTACTTCATGAAACCATGAACCTGCTTCCTGCAAAAGAAGTCGAGCTAGTACCAGATCATAAATATCTTTCACCTTGATTAATTCAAAAACACAAACAAGATAAAGCCTTACTTGGCCTGCTCATCCCTTTTGGTAGTATGGAAGCCGTTTATAAGAACTGCAGTGGCAGTTCCACTTGGATACATTAATTTGTAGTCTATTATCAATACCTGTTTGCATAAATTACATCAACTTACGACCTTTGAATAAAAAACAGTATTAGGTAAAGTCTTGAAAACGGTAAAGAACAGTTACCACTAAGAATCACCTTTCTTAGAGGAACCAAAGCCAAAAGCCCAACAAAGCTTGTTACAAAGAGAAAACCAGTCATCCAACCAATCTCAGGTTCCTTGGTGCTCCCAGGAGTATTCCCTTCGGTTTCAACCCCTACTTGATCATACGTCTTCCTATTCAGACCCAAAAGGTAAGACCCAAAACCACCTGCAATTGCAAGAATAAAGTTCAAAACATTACTGATACAAGGGGAATAGTTCTCTTTAGAAATTAAGAAAAATCATTAAATGAAAGAAAACTGCACCTCCTACTGCGATGCTATAGCATGCCACAGCACAAGTCTGGATGACTGTATTCTCCTGTTTAGTGAAAGGTGTTGAAACAATCTTGGCCTTTTCAAGAAGTTTAGCCCAAGTTCGGATGAAGACAAAGCCAAGAAGAGCAGCTGAGACATTGAGATTGGGTACTAGGCCAGTTGTGAGGTTCAACTTCATCACGATCACACTATACATGATTCCAATGAGTATGCTAGCTATTAGTCCTCGAATTGTGATTTGTCTTGTCCACGGTGCTATTCTACTCACATCCTCCGGAACTACTCGGATCCCTTCCATTTCTTCAGCGTCCAAATTCTCAATCTGTCTGCTTTCTTCATTGTTTCGAGTCCCCATTGGACTCTCTAAACAGTCTACTCTGAGTAAAGCAATCATTGTATCAGAGAAAATAAAATGATGGAAGTGATATAATTACAAACACTATCCAAACAAAAAGAGAAGACACAATTTCTAATCATCTTGGACAACAAAATAATAAAAAACAAAGTACAGATGTATCTTAAATTAAATAACAATTTAGAAAGGTATTAGGTGGGCTGTACGACGGAATAGCAGAAAAAGGGAATTAGCATCTGATTTAACGAGGAACAAGTTCGGGAAAAAAAATCGCTGCATAAATTAGTGATCAAATACAAAACCCACATAGCTTGCCGGAATTTCTTTTATGGTGACAGTTGATTTAAGCTTTTTGATAAATACCTCGGCTTCAGTTGTTGATCGACAAGAATGCTCCACCGCTTGAGAATCATGAACGAAGAGAGTTCATCATCTTCTCCAATTCAAGCTTCTAAGGCCTTCAAACGCCATGACTGAATGCAAAATAAACAAATAGATGGCTTATGGTGTGCGAGCAAATTTACAGGGCAAAACAAGAAGATGAACTGACGCTAGAAATTCGATCACAAGGAGAGGTTAAAAGGGAAAACAGAGTCGTGAGAATCCAAAATACCCACCAATGGGTTCTCAGAAATCAAATCAGGAATCAACTGAAAGCGAGGTTGAACTGGCAAGATTCGCGTCAGATTCTAACAGTTGTAGTAACCATTGCAACAAATGCAAGCAGAATGAGCTAAGGAATGGAGAAGACCCTCCCTGCAAATACTAGAACGAGGTGGTACGACCAAAAACCCATGTTTTTTATACCACACTGTCACACTTGTACCCCAAACAACTTTCCAGCCAAGGCCCCACGACACGTTAAACATGTTGTACTACGTTTACATAAATAATCACACTCCTGTAATGTGGTTAGAAACAAAGGCCTTTTCTTTTCTTGGTCGGGCTCCCTTCCCTTCTAAGTTTGTGCTTTTGGTCTTAGCACAGGCGTGTGGCCTGAACGGGGCGCCGCAAGTACGAAAATATCTAAAAACAAATTGAGTGATCATAAAGATGCTAAAAAGGTAAATTACCACCATAAAACGGTGGGACTCAGATAAGGCAAGAGCATGAATGGCACGTAACATGGAACTGCAAAGTTTGCATGAATGGCAATCTTGTAAGGTGTTTGAAGGCAGGGGTAAGCAAATTAGAGCCTTCCGTTAATTCATTTTTCGGTTTAATTTCGGTTTTTACTTATTGAAAATTTCAATTTCAATTTCGTTTATTTATTAAAGAAAAAAGATTCGGTTGAAATCGAAAAATCAAAATTATTTATTTATTTGATAATTGCATCTTGTATAATTAAATAGATTTAAATTTTGACTTATAGTAGATAAAATCTATATTTATATGAAATCTCTTTGATTTATTTAATATATTTGTCCCCAAAATTTAATTTTCAAGATTAAAAAATAATATATGTACAAAATTTATTTATATATATTTTATTTTATAAATAATAAGTTAAAAAATCAGTTAATCAGTTATTAGCCAAACGAATCGAAATATTTCGATTTTTCGATTATTCAATTTTAATTCAGTTTATAAAATTGCTCCTATTATTATTTCGGTTTTCACGAAACCAAATGAAAAAACCGAATGCTTACCCCTCTTTAAAGGTGGTCAGGCTTTGCAGTTTGGCACTTTCGTTGCAGAGATTTGTTTTGTGGGGTTATGATATTGCTAGGTTGACACGTAGAGATACGGATACCTTTTTCAAAAAGTTCTTTTTTTTTTTCAAGGCAAAAACACTCCTCTCCGTCTCTCTCCAAAGCCGCCGTGACTACCTCTAACAGGCAATTTCTGATTGGGATTTGGGGAGCCCTATATGAAATTCTGGGTGGCATCACGCCAAAGCAATTAGGTCCAACTTCAGTGAAACAGTTATCCATGGATTGTGGTTACGTTGCGGATCCAAAGCTTCTTAGGATTTGTCCAATGAACATGTACGTGAGTTTGTTGTTGTTGAGGATCGGAAGATGATGTCCAGATCCATGGTGAAGTGTTCTGGAGGGACTGGTTAACGGATTAATGATCACGGGGTAAGTTGAGTGAGAGGTGATGCGATAGAATATGAACACGTTACGTTATATTATTGCTGTTCTGGATGTTGCTCCACTCTTTATTGCTCGCAGGCGATTCCAACACACCATGCCCGAGTTTTTTCTTCCGTATCTTTCTGTTGTTTTAAAAAATTGAATTTTTGGAACGAGTTCTTTTTTACCCCCTTGCACTGTTGGATGTGGAGTTCTTTCTTTTAGAAATCTTCTGTTGTAGTATCTTAAGATGTACTAGTATGTTAATGTTGATTAAAAAATGGTAGCTAGATGTGATTTTGTTCAAAGTTCAAACCTAACACAAAAAATATAACTTGACATTATTTTTTTAATAAATAAATTAAAAAAAAAAAAAGCGTAGAGGCCACGTTTATGGCTAGTTGATAGCGATAGATTGATGCGATTCCCATTTTGAAAAGTTCATGTATTCTAGTGTGTGCCGTGTACGTACAGGGTTGATGGTAGTGATGATGATAGGTGGGGTCACCTACTCACCTAATATTCTCACGCAAAGCTGCAATGAACATATCCAAGTTATATATTATATGAATTATGAAGCAAGTGGTAATAAAGAGTTAATTTTCAATTCTGCTGTATCTACAGACAAGGGCATCCTGTTTAGTGAAACCACTTGCCAGGAAAAAAGAGGAACCAGCTACAGCTTGAAGAGATCCTGAAGAGAGAAATGGCGGGGGGCCCATAAAATAGCAAAAATTAAGGTTTTGAGGAGCAGTGGAGGAACTAATTGAAATAATAGTAACAGGACTGGAGTCAGACAGTGAAAAAGGAGGAAACGTACCTGAGACTGAGAGAGCGGTGAAGCTGAGAGGTGAGAGCTCGTGCAGATCATTGAGCACGCGCAAAAGGAAATTGGGAAGTTGAGAGGAGAGGCGTACTTGACATCATTTTCTATTGTCAAATATATACGCCCTCCTGGGTTATTTTCAAACAACTTTTGATCTTGTTGGTTTTGCCAACTACATTTACAAGTTATACTATCTTTTCCAAGTTTCAAACATAAGTCTCAATTAATATTTTTAACAAGTTAGAGAAACTAAATAAATCATTTTAAAATATCTATATTTATTATGTATTATTTATTCCTCAAACTGATTTTTAAGACTTATAAACTAATATATAATTTAATCAGACACACTATATAATATAATTTTTTTAATATCTTTAAAAAAAATAATTTAATCTTATATTTACCGCCGGTGAAAATATCATTAACATTTTAGTAGAGTTAAAGTGAATTTAGCGTCATAGAATATATTTTCAGGTACATTTAATCCGGGTGGGTTGAGTGCTAATGCTGCCAAGTACCAACAGACAGGGCATCACCGATAAAACTGTAGGCCTTGATGTATCCTGCTGCATCTGCTATTGAGGTTTTCAAACACATATGAGTAATATGAGTATTGATTATAAGATTTAATTAATTTTTTTAAAAATCTGATCTTAAGAAAGCATTCAATAAACTCTGTCATTAAAAAAATATTTTTAAATCATTTTATCCAATTTATAAATTAATATAATTAAATAATATAAATTATATAATTAAATAATTTATTAAACTTTATTAATTTATAAAAAATAAATATATTTTATATTTAAGAGACGAACAAATAGATAATAGTGACGTCACTGATGAGATGAATCAAGAAGGGAAAAACTGAACTGATTTAATTAATTGAATAGTGTGCTATACAATGATCATATATACAGATGTACATTGCAACTAAATTACAGCTGTATTTGAATAGGTTAAAACAAACTAACCATAACGTGTAACCCTGTAACAGTAAAGTAATTAATTAATAATGGACCTAAATGATGTGGTAAAAAAAAGTTGGGACTAAAAAGAATGGAACGAAAAAGTAATTAATTAATTAATAATCTAATGACCACTTCCGTAAAGCAAACATCTGTTGTCTGTTGTCGGGTAAAGCCCAACAAGATCGGATTTTAAAATGGGCTTTTTAGTTAATACGCTTCGACGAAAGATGGGCCTGTAATGATTAAGAATTTGTATCCAATAACCCTTACTGGGCGTATTCATCTGGATTGGAATTAAAAGCCCCCATCTCTACCTCAGAATAGCGGCTCCCTTTGTAACTGTCAAGTTCAACTGTTGGAAAGCAAGGCAAGACCGCAAGGCATCTCTCCCCCGGTTTTTCCACAACAATGTATAAGGAACCAAGAATTGCTTGCGTCTTCTTGTTACCACCCCGGCCAGCCTCAAATTCTTGTCATTTTATTTGGGGGTATTCGCATTCTTACGGAGCCGGAGTTTTCATTCGGAGGAGAGGGAGGGATTCCAATTTAGAATGCTTCGTACGATTACCGTAATAATTTGTTGTTGCAAATAGATTGATGGCGGGTTCGTCCAAGACGAAGTTCGTGCAAGATTTGTTCTTGTACGCGGCGAGTGCGGCACTCAGTTGCTTGGTTTTGTTTGCTGGGCTTCGACACCGCAGCTCTAACAGTAGGACATCTAAGAAAGCTCTTCAGCACAAGAAAGAGATAGCTAAGCGTCTCGGTCGTCCTATCATTCAAACAAACGCTTATGAGGTGCCGCTCCATTTTCTAAGTTTTTCCCTTTTGCTGTTGATTTGGGCTTGTGGGATTTACTGGGGAATTTATTCTGGCAAGCACTTGATTGTGTTGCATTGTAAATTTGTAATTTGTAGGACTTGTCTGGGTTTGTTAGGACTTTGCTTACTTTAAAGAGTTCTTGAGATTTGACGTTGCTTGGCTTCTGCACTGGATAATTGATAGAGTTTTGGTTCTGTGATTCAATATAAAAGAAATCAAAATCATGGGGTTAGAGAATTAGTCTCTTCCAGCTCATCTGAGCTTACGGTAGATAAAATGTGTGTAAATTTGCGTATGGTAAATGGAAAATCTAATATAAATATAGAATATAACTACCAGTGTCTAAGTCATATCCTGTATGGATGTGTGGCCTCATTTTCTTTCGGGAAAAATTATTTTAGAGTTACTGTATAAGATGTGGTCTAGGGACGAATATATTGTAAATTTTCCATCTCTGATGTGTACAGGATGTCATAGCCTGTGATGTTATTAATCCGGATAAGATTTATGTGGAATTTGAATCTATCGGGGGTCTGAAAAAGATCAAGCAATCTTTGTTTGAGCTTGTTATATTGCCGCTACAACGACCTGAATTATTTTCTCATAGCAAACTTCTTTGCCCACAAAAGGGGGTCCTGTTGTATGGGCCCCCTGGCACTGGGAAAACCATGCTTGCCAAAGCTATTGCAAAGGAATCTGGGTCAGTCTTCATTAATGTACGGATGTCAAACCTGATGAGCAAGTGGTTTGGGGATGCCCAGAAACTTGGTAAGTGCTCATGGCGGTTATTTTTAACTTGTTTATGGGAGATTGGAAAGCAAAGTTATTGAACCTATTATACTCTCTATTCGTTGTTGCTTATGAGTCAAATGTTATGATTTAATTTGGCTAGAATAGTTCTGCTTATTGCTAGAATCACACTCCCAATTTCTTAACGTCGTCATTATGAGTAGATTCATTGTACCTGCTTTTATTAAATGTCTTGTGCTGGACCCATTTTCTCCATTTGAAGTGTGATTCTTTTATTTGTTTGATCATTGACATATTTATATATATTTTTTATTTTATTTTGCAGTGGCTGCTGTATTTAGCCTGGCTTATAAGCTCCAGCCTGCTATCATATTTGTTGATGAAGTTGACAGCTTTTTGGGTCGGCGTCGTAAAACTGATAATGAGGCAATGTTAAGCATGAAAACTGAGTTCATGACTTTATGGGATGGATTTACCACCAATAGTAAGTTCGCAAGCATGTCATGTAATTTTCGCAAGGAGTAAACATTTAATCTAAGTTGAGGATTGACTGTATTATCAATGTAGATTTACTTGGCATCCTTGAGTATTGTTTGCTCTGTCAGGGACTTTTTAGGTTTGACTGTTGTATATTTTTCCCCCATGTAGAGAATGCTCGAATTATGGTCCTTGGAGCAACCAATCGTCCTGCAGAACTTGACGAGGCCATCTTACGGCGGTTTTCTCAAGCCTTTGAAATTGGACCTCCAGACCAAAGGGAGAGGGCTCAGATATTGAGGGTTATCTTTAAGGGTGAGCGAATTGATGATAACATTGACTTCGATCATATAGCTTCCTTGTGTGAGGGATATACTGGTTCAGATCTTTTTAATCTCTGCAAAAAGGCTGCTTATTTTCCCATTAGGCAACTGCTAGATGAAGAAAAGCGAGGCAGAAATGCTCATGTGAGTTTGTTCATTATTCTCTTCTACCTCACATCTTTGACTTTTTTCTGCTTCTGCAATGATGAATAGCACGATAGGGCGGTCTTGACTGTATTTCATATTTAGTAGTGTCACATTTTGTTAATAAGCGAAAGCTACATTTTTAGCTTGAAATGCGTTCTTGGCCTGCAGAAAGAATTTAACTGTGTCTGATTTGACTGTTGCACTTGCTTCTGCTTGTCATATGCCTTATTAAGGATTTATCAACATTTTTGGTCTGGAAAGAATTTCCAGATGATTTTTCATTTGAGTGGTTATTTGCGCAATTTTCCCCCTTTCTCTTTCCTCTCCAAAAAATATTTGGAGTCAAATTTGAAATCTGAATGCTTAGTCTGAACTTCTATTTACTGTAACTGATTGACGATAGTGGCACAAAACAATGCATTTGGTGCGTTGTTGCTATGAAATTGAAAACAGATTAGTCATCTTAATGGCTGTGTCACTTTGAATATTTCTTCTTTTCATGTTTCAGGAACCAAGGTATCTGACACAGTCAGATTTAGAGGAGACTCTCGCCAATTCACAGAGAACGGAGGATGCAGCTGCTGAATACAAAGGATTAAATGTACAGTCAACAAGGGCAAGAAGGCCAGCACGCAGAGGGTCAGGTGATTATCAGTTTCAAGATGCAATCAATGAAGTCTTTAAGATTGTGGTTTCTCAAATTATTAGCCTTCAATCAGATGCGCAGGATCCGTAAAGTACTTACCTTGTATATTGTTTCATACATTCAGCATGGTTTTGACCGCAACCGCATGATAACCAGTTGCTGCAAAATTGAGCCATTTACTAAACATAAAATTTTAGTAATGGAAGTATATCGTGTATATGATGGCTCTGGGCCATGAAGCTGTGAATAATGTTGTTCATGTTATTGTTCCACATTCTTTCACCCATGTTACTGACTAAATATGTAATAGGAAAAAGAAGTTGAATATGAGTCGTGTTTCAAAGAGTTGAACTATGTTACCAGAGAAAGGGGAAATTATGTTGCTGTCACGGTCGGTTATGGATAGCTGTTGCCTCGAGTCGTATTGGTATTAAATCCATGATTAAAGTTGTTTAAACTTGATCTCAGGCTGACCTACCTAACAAGTTGAACAGAGTAAATTTAAGATTCAGGGTGATGCAGTACTGCAGTAGTAAGCAAGTTGCCAACAGGCATCAATGATTGAGGGGGATTGGCCTTTGGTCAGTGATGTTTGTTTCTTTTCTCTTTCATAAATAGTCTCGCTGGCCCGCCCCACTTTCTGAACATGATGATTAACCTGCTTAGCGCTTGAAAATGAAACTTGATAGTGGACCCGAGTATCGTACTTTCCTTTTCCTCTCATCAAAGATACGTGTCGATATTTCTACGGTGAAGGTTGGACACTTAACGTACGAGTCCCATGTTACCCTCTTTCTTTCCCGTTGGTGTCTTCAGTGGTTCCTGCCTCGTGGTTGCATCATTACTAATAAAAGAAAACATTTGCAGAGGAATGAAAAAAGAAGCGCATCATTTATTTGGTACTCATAGTAGAGAAAGGAGTTAGAAAACCAGGGGAGTGCAAATTACTTATCTACCACGATCGAACGTTTTTGTTTCATTTTCTGATTTGGATTTTGTAAGGCGACCAACTGGAGTAGAAATGAATACACAAGGATTCTTATCAAAGCAATAAATCATTAGCACGTGTGACACGGATACGCATAAATGACCCACAAGTCAAACAGCAAGTCATTTGTTTTCTTTCGTGGATAATGCGATCTACTAGTTCATTGTTGTTTGTGGCCCCCGACGGCTTTTTTAATCAAATAAGATTAACAGTAAAAAATTTTAAGCAAATACAATAAAAAAAATTAGTCAGATATTACCGGAGAAATCGTGTTTAGCAAGAACATTTAGGCAAATCGTTCATATTAAAAATGACTTGTGCTGAAAAATGAGTTTCAGGTATAGGGATGAGCATAAGTCATGCACTAGGTGAACGACTTGTCAGGGCACAAGTCGTTCATGGGGAGAACGACTTCTGCAATGCCATGTAGAACCCCTCATGCAACGTACGTGTTTTTTTTTTCATTTATTATTTTGGTAGGAATTGTAAAATTCATAAGAATAAATAATAAATGTAATGAAAATAAAGATATTTCCGCAAAGCACAAGTCAGCCAACAACATGCATAATGCAGATTGTAATTATTTATTAATAATGATTGCTATCCTATAATTATTGTATGAGTGCATAAAATAATTACATAAGGATACAAATGATTATTACAAAGTTAGGATAAAAGAACATAAATAAAATAAAACAACCCTAAAAATAATGACTACTCGTGCCACACCGAGTTCTTGGCCACATTCGCTGTGGCCGTTGTTCCTGTTGTTGCTGTTGTTGTTGTTGTCGTGCATCAATTTGTTCAGATTGAAGCAGTTCATTTATCTGTATACTTGAGGATGATGCATTTAGATAAAAAAGCCACAGCGATGTACTTAGACTAACGAATTGTCTAGGAGTGGCAAAGGATGAATCTCACGGCCTACCACGTTTAAAAGTAGAAGGATTGTTGTATGCAGCCGATAATAATGTATAGTTATCAAATAAAGATGTGAACGAATGGAATTGCTATGGATAAGGTGGGCCGGAAGGGGTTTGAAGATGGGAAGACTAAGGCGGTGACACGTAATAAGGTTGCGTGAAATTTAGACTTCCTTATGGGGTTGTAACATTTTCAGCTACAACCGGAGGCTGGGTAGATAAGTAGTCACAGCGACGCCTGCTTGGCCTTTCATGAGGAATGTGTGGCTGAGGCAGATCACTTGCTGGAGAAGCAGGTTCAAGACTAACATTAAATCGTTGCTCTTTTAGCACAAGTAGGATGTTTCTTTGATCTTCAGCAACTTTATCTCGATATTCAATACAGGTCGAACTCGAGTATGTGTCATGATCATTGATGTTAACCTGTATAACTGCTATGTCCGCATAAGATAAATAATAACACACAGGGTTATAATACATTTAATATGAAGAAAAAAGCCTGTATTGTTGATAAGGAAAAGAAAAACTAACCACGCAACCAGTGTCGCCAGTAATTGGTTGAATCTATCGTCTTGTATGTCGCCAGTACCATCTCATGTATTGTGAAGTCCTTTGAAGATTATCATGTGCCACTGAAGCAATAACAATAGCATGTGACCAACCATGCCATGCATTAATGTAGTTTGAGAGATAGTTCACCCAATTTGTCTCTGTTCTGCCTCGTAGTTCTAGTGAGTGAGCATTCTGTAGACAAACAGGTGGGCCTAGAATTGGTTGTTGCCGACCAAACTGGTGTAGCACATGATTTGGATGATGCCACTTTATAATATTGAAACATATCAAAGGTACAGAGGCAAGCCATATTTCTGATGTTTGTGTGCAATACTCTGGAATCAACTATTGAGCCTCAACAAATTCGTATGGCTGCTAAATGATCTCATCATCCACAATTTTGTCAAATAAACCTCTGTACCGGATCAAAATCTATTCGAATAGATGAGAACTGTGTCTCACACATTGCCACCTGAAATTAGAGAAAGTAACATAATATTTTGTATAAATTTAATTATATAAATGTGAATGAGACCTTTCATAGGTGAAGTTTACTATATCTGAATTCCAACGGAGGTAACAGATTATATATATGTGATTGTGGGTCTGGAGACAGATGTTGTTGTGGTGCTATCATAGGAAAGCGATCCCAGGCCCACATATGTAGTAACGACAAGCATCCTCTAATATTTAACTCCGTTGGGTTAGTAGCATTACATTGCTCTCTGTAAAGATTAGGCAAGACTGCCGATCCCCAACTGTATTATCCAGCATCCTCAAAATCGATGAGGAGTGAAAGGTACATTAAGTAAACAAGATTTCTTGATCTATCTGGCATCAGGAATCTGCCTAATAATCTAAGTATGTAAGTACGCGTAAATTGTTGCATATGTTCCTCATTGGCATTTGGTGGTAGATCCTGGAAGTGCTCTTCCAACCAACTTTT
>JBAGKO010000011.1:1714517-1733334 GCA_037177275.1 Acacia concinna
TTTTATCTAATTTGAAAAAAAAAGAGATAAAAAAAATCTCAGGACCGGACACCATTTGCCAATCCCATTGTCAAACCGGGACCAAAAGTGACAAATATCGATCTCAGTCCCGAATTTACACACCTCTAATTGTAACCTATCGAATGCAATGTTAATTTATTATTATTTCATTCTTTTTCTTTTCTTCAGTCGTCGCGATTCCCTAGCCCCTATTGAACAAGTTTTTCGAATGAAATGTACATTGAACATTTATCACAATTCACGATATAGTATTTACCCAGATTAAAATCAGATGATCAAGATTTAATTTTTCTGTCTTTGATACAACATTCTTAGAAAAAGATATGTTTTATTCTAATTTTAGAACGAAAAGTAAGAAAAAAATAAAAATTGCATAATTATCACTTCTTTATAAAAAATAAAGTTATCGCTTATCACCTAACAAATTAAGAATTAAATATTAGTATAAATTTGGATCACCTCAGTTAACTTTGAACAGATCAAATATCATATTGAGATTGAATATGTGGACTGAATACAAACTTAATTAATATCATACTTGTACTAGTCCAAAAGTCGTAACATTTACCATGTAATAAATAATGTAAAACATTAATATATTTTCCATTCAACGGCCACATGCAGGCACTTCAACGAATATATAAAATTTATTGTTGGCCAACAAAGAGAAGTACTAGAACAAAGACTCGTGGATCGAACATTAACGGATGACTTGGTATTATTCTGCCATTTTTTAATTAAGACATGCGGCTACTAATCTGTCATTCCCTCACATGACCCCATAGTTATCGTATATCATTGCTAATAAACTCATCCACCAAAAAAGTATTCACAATTCACAAATAACGAAACATAAAACAGCAAACTTAAGAATATAACCAAAAAAAAAAAATCCAGAATAATAGGCACCAAGAGTCAGAAGTCTGAAAAATCAAAAGTCTAATAATCTTCTATTCAAAGCATATAACACGTCACATATTCACAGCTAAAATAACAAAGAATAAATTTTTCATTGACCTGTTAAATTTGCCAACTGCCTTCATTGTCTTTCTTCAAACTTATATACGACCACCCGCCGTTGGACACCCCCGTCTTCTTACCTTGGCTGGCTTTTAAATCTCTCTCTCACTTGTCCAATCCACATGCATGGTCATAAAGTATCATTTAATTTTACAGGCTCTTTCAGATTTTCGTAGCCTTGTTTAATTTAAATCAATATGGTTTGGGTTTGGGCTACCTCCATCTCTTCCATTTTCTTCGCCCTTCTTCTCCCCCTTCTACTCCTTCGCTTCTTCCGCAAAACTTCCGTAGTATATATTCTTCAGAGATGGTGGTCTGCACTTGAAAACCACATCCATATTCACCAGTCTTTCAAAATCCCACTCTACAATGAGCATTACCAGGAAAATCAACTTTACCATAAAACTCTCACATACCTTAATTCACTGCCTTCCGTAGAAGACTCTGACTTCACTAAACTCTTCTCCGGTTCTAAACCAAGTGAGATTTTCCTTCATCTTGATGCTAACCAGACGGTGGGCGACGCTTTTCTCGGAGCCAGAGTTTCATGGACAAAGGAAAAACCCGAAGGAGATGTTAATTCTGCACTGGTACTCAGAATCAAGAAGAAAGACAGACGCAGAATTTTCCGTCAGTACTTCCAGCACATCCTCACGGTGGCGGATGAAATCGAACAGAAGAGAAAAGAGATTAAATTGTACGTCAACTCTGGAAGTGACGAGAACTCACGGTGGCGATCGGTTCCATTCACCCACCCGGCCAGTTTCGACACGGTGGTGATGGATGCCGAGCTGAAGAACAAGGTAAAATCCGATCTCGAACTGTTTCTCAAGTCCAAGCAGTACTATAACCGGTTGGGCCGTGTTTGGAAACGAAGCTACCTTCTCTACGGGGCGTTCGGAACGGGGAAATCTAGTTTCATCGCAGCACTGGCAAGGTTCCTGAGTTATGACGTGTACGATATAGATATCTCCAAAGTCTCGGACGACTCCGATCTGAAGATGCTATTGTTGCAGACAGCGAGTAAATCGGTGATTGTCATCGAAGAGCTCGATAAATTCCTTGCAGGGAAATCAAAGGCTGTGAGCGTATCGGGCATGTTAAACTTCATGGACGGTATTATATCATGCTGTGGGGAGGAGAGAGTGATGGTGTTTACGGTGAACGAGAAAGATGAAATCGATCCGGCTGTGTTGAGACCGGGAAGGATTGACGTTCACATACACTTCCCCTTGTGCGATTTCTCCACCTTCAAGGTATTAGCCAGTAGTTATTTGGGGGTGAAGGATCACAAGCTTTTCCCCCAGGTGGAGGAGGTTTTTCAAGCCGGGGCCCAGATGAGCCCAGCCGAAATCGGTGAGATCATGATCTCGAACCGAAATTCACCCAGCCGAGCCTTGAAAACCGTAATAACGGCCCTCCATATTAACGGCGGTGATGGGAGGAGGGGCCAGAGGTCGGGCGACGGCGGGGAGTTGGGACAGCCTGACGAACTTGTACATCAGGAGGGCGGACACACGATGAGGGAGTTGCGAAAGCTGTATGGGCTTTTGCGTATGGGAAGTAGGAGAAAGGACGATCATTCTGGGCCAATAGAGAAAGAAGGCCCACGGATCCAAGCATAATAAGACCACAAAAAGAAAGGTCCGGTTCCTTGAAGTGCTCTGGGGAATCAGTTCGGTTTTATTGGGTTGGGAGTTTGCATCAATATTTATAGACTATGTACATTGTTTCACTTTTCCATATATACTTTCTGAATGATTATGCCATTTGTTAAATGTTTTTTTTAATGTACTGAATTGAGTTTAGAAAAAATGAGTTATGTTGTGGATAATTTTGTGACAAATGATGTAGCGTATTATAAATTTAAACAGTGAGGGCAGTATTAAGTTACTATATTATGTTAGTAACATGCTCATGCGTTATATCGGGCAAAAACATGGTGCACCTTTACTTTATAGTTTATAGTACTGGAATATATGGCCAAAAAAAAACAAAATAGTACTGGAATATAGCCGGTGCCAGAGTAAAGGAGTCCTTTTTTTGTTTTTGCCAGTGAAAGATACTTCCCATTACGCAACCAAGAGTTCAGTACATACACCTATTAAAACACAACCATAATTGACATAAGCTGAATCTACCTAAATTTATTACATATAATATATTACATAGAGATCCTTCAGTCAGGTTCTCTCAAAAATGTCTTCATCTAGCAGTTTTCAGAGCTGCTCCGATGGATAAGAAACTCACGGTAGGGCATGATCCCCTGAGAAAAGCCTTAATCACCCAATCAGCTATTTGATTCACTTTTTTTAAAATCCAATTACAAGAATAATTTTTATCAGTTTCCTTAACTGTTGCAAATTATTAAGGATGTTTGTGCACCTCCATTCTTTCGGAGGGGAGTCATTATTAACACAATTAACCAAAAGTTGGTTATTAGACTTCAAACAAACATAAGATATTTGATTACGAAGGGCATGATTTACTGCTTCAAGAAGTGCTACAGTTTCAGCCATGAAAACCAAATCAGCATCAACTATCCTAGTTACCCCATCCAGTAACCATCCATTCTCATCTCTAACTACTACAGCAATTGCTGCTTTGTTTTCCAGTAAAGAAACAACATAATCAGAATTAATTTTAATTGTATTACCTTCTGGCTTTTGCCAATAAGAGAATGTATCCCTCCCATTAGCATAGGCAATTGTTCCTTCTTTATTCTCAACACTCCAGCCCCTTACTTTCCAAAAGTTTAGTCTAGATTAACGCATATAGATTTTAATCCATTGTTTCTACTCTAAATCAACAAGCTCATTTGTTTTAAAAGAAAAATCGCTTCCAAACCAAGTCAAGCATGCCACATCACATTTCATAAAAATATGCTCTAAAGATTCAGATTGCCTATGACAGTATAAACTATAAACACACATCTGCCACACAACTCTTCTTCTTCACGAGGTTCTTAGAGGTAGGTAAAGCATCAGTCATGGCTCTCCACAAAAAGTTCCATGCTTTATAAGGTATCTTAAGGCTCCATAATTCTTTCCACACCATCCTCTGCCCATTATTAGATGATGATGGGTGTGTTCTCAGATTTCCTTAGGACTTCCCTTCTTGCTACTTCATACCCTTCTTTCACTTAATATATACTTTTCTTGCCGCCAGTCCATACCCATTTATCTTTCCTTTCTCTTGAGGCCACGATTGTTTTGTATATTGCTTCCTTTTCCCTCTCATTTATCCACCCATCTAGCAGAGACAAATCCCACCCTTCAGCCTCCATTAAATCTTCTACTTTTATGGTAGCAAAGAATTCATTAGGGCAAGCTGACTCTAATCTCTTCATAGGTAGCTCCATCAACCATAGATCATGCCATATTTTAATGTCTTTCCCACTCCCTACACACGCAAAGACATGGTTCTCTAGGATCTTCCTACCCTCTAAGATGCTTGACTATAGCCATGATACCCTCCTTCCCTTTTTTGGAAGTTGGAAAATTTCCTCTTGGGAAATATTTGGCTTTGAGAATTTTGGCCTACCCTTGGTTTGGATATTGCATGATCTGCCAACCTAACTTGGCTAAAAGGGCTAAATTAAATGCTTCAAAATCTTTCAGTCCTAACCCTCCTTCCATTTTGTGATTTGTCATTTTGTCCATTGAAACCTAATGAATCCTTTTCTTTTCATTTTCACATTTCCACCAGAATTTGGAGACAATACTGTCTAACCATTTGAGAATTGTTTTTGGATAAAGAAAATAGGACATGGAATATACACGGAGTGAATTAGTCACTCATTTAATTAGGACTTCTCTTCTTGTTTTTGACAAAAAATTCCTACTCCACCCTTGTACCCTTTTCTCCATACAATCAATCACAAAGTTCACAGCCTAGGATTTTGACCTCCCCCACAAAATAGGTAAACCCAAATAATTCCCTGGGGTATCAACTACATAAATTTGAAAGATATGCCCTATCTCTTCAGGCATAATTTGAGGGGTGTTTTTTGAAAAGTAAAGACATGATTTCTCAAAATTGATTGCTTGTCCCGATGCTTCACAATATTGATCAAGAATACGTTTCAAATTCCTACAGCTTTCCATATCTGCCTTTAAGAAGAACACCGAATCATCCGCAAAAAGTTTATGTGTAATTTCTGGACAACCCCTCCCTATACTGACCCCTTTCAGTTTATTGGCTCTTTTTACTTGGTTAATTAGCTTTGATAGCACATTGTTTTGAAGGATAAACGGATATGGATAGAGAGGATCTCCTTGTCTAAGCCCTTTTTGAGGACTTACTTGAGCCATTCTTTTCCTTGAGAGCATCACATAGAATTGAATAGAGGTAAGACACCAATTGATCATATCCACCCACTCTCTATTAAAACCCATTTTTATCATCATAGCACATAGAAAATCCCACTCCACCCCATTATAAGCCTTATTCATATCTAGCTTTAAAGCCATCTCACTATGACCCCTTGACTTCATTTTCATATGATGGAAAATTTCATGCACAACCACAATACTACCCTGGATTAATATGTCCAGTACAAAGGCCCTTTAACTCTCATCAATTACATTATCCAACAAAGATTTAAGCCTATTTGCCATCACTTTTAAAAAAAAATTATATGAAAAATTACATAGACTGGTAGGTCTATAATCATTAACTGACTCAAGACAGTCAACTTTTGGAATAATGACTAAATCAGTTACATTTAATTCATTTAAAGGAAAGCCTCTAATGAAAAAAAAAATCCTTCACTAAAATACATACCTTTTCTCCAATTATGTCCCAAGCTTTTTGGTAGAAGAGTCATGTAAATCCACCGGGTCCTGGAGCTTTATGTCCTCCTAATTGGAAGGTTGCCTATTTAACTTATTCCCCTGTGATCTCCCTCATTAGGTACTGATTATCTTCATCAGTGATCAATGTATCCACACATTCCAGAGTATTTGTAAAATCCCTTTCACCCACCGTCGAAAACATATCTGAATAGAATTGTGCAAATTGATTGCCTATGTCTTCATCATTTACCAGCCACTCTTCATTATTCCCTCTAACGCTTGTAATTTTGTTTCTACTCCTGTTCTGGATTGTTGCATTGTCATGTGGAAAAATTTGGAAATTTTGTCTCCACATTTTAGCCAATCCACGCCAGAGTTTTTAAGGAGTCCCGATTAAACAACTTGGCTCTTTCTTTCTTTTCTTTTTCATTTTTTTTTTTTTGGTTTGGCACCAATAGAAACAATTTGGCTTGAGAACTCGTCAGAATTTTTTTAAAAAAATTTACATCTTTCCTTAAAAAACAGATCTAAGCTGTCCAAATCAGATCTAACAAGCGCTTTCTATTAAGCATATATATGCTTGGAAAACCAGGTCTGGCTCCTTATGCGTCTCTGCATGCAGAGTTGGAGTAGGTTGGGTCCCACCCAGCAACCAACTTCCACTGCATTGGCAGATACAATTGTACAAGATGTGACTCCAAGGGAGGTTAAGTGGTAACAGGATGGTCAGCTCTCAAGTGTCAAGTGTGTGTGTGGGTGTATATGTAACTAATGGCTTTGAATAAATGAAACCAGTGTGGGCCATTGCTGGAGCTCCACTATCCCCCCGCCCCGTTGCTAAGTCACCTACCTGTAACCTGCTACCTTCTCCTCTCTTGCAAACGGAAACTCTACGCACGCTTATTATTATTACATCAAGGGTGCCAAAAATATGTTAGCGGTCGATGTCTTAAATTAACAATAGGAACACTTTTAAAAAAGAAAACCATGTGACGCGTTTCTCTATAAACTAAAGCACTCCCCTGCGTTTTGTATTGTATTTAATTTAATAATCCCTCCCAATTGGTCATGTGGCCAGTTCGTTCATTATTCCATGTGAGACCTCCAAACTCGATCGATTCTGAATTTCACGTATATACAGTGGATAGTGGCCTAGTTTCGAATTCAAACAAGCCCAATTCTATTCTCAACCGTTTTGACCTTGAGAGTTGAATTTAATTTAATTTCATTTCATTTCATGCCAAACATCCCTCCTTGATAATTTAACTAACGCATTTTCACCTAACTACTATTAAACAGTTTCTCAGTCACACTTTCCTGCCTTATAAAATTAGATTATTCCATCTCAATTCCGTACCCACAGTCACCATAACCATTCTGCTTCAGTTAAGATAGCATCATTTAATAGCATCCTACCCCACTGACAGACACGCGCTTCAATAAATATTAAATAATAATTAATTCATCCAGTGATCAATGGTTCAAACGCGTTAAAAATATTGTAGAAAACAAATATGCGGGGCTTAACCTCAAGTAACAAATCAACACAAATGACGTACACGGTAGACCACAACGTAAGTCGCTGTTGTGCTCTCTTTTGTCGTGCAAAGCAAACCACATAAATATTCTGATTGAGACCCGAGACGGCAAACTTTTTAGTCAGCCTCCAGTTCATAAAAGCCAGCTTGCTTCAGTTGTTCAGAAAACGGGCTATGGTGGGTGGGGTCAATCATTGTTGTGTTCTTCTCTCATCTTCAAACGAACCAATGACCTAAAAAATAAAAGTGGAAGGTTGATGTGGAGGGAGTGTGCACCTTTGGATTACCTCCTGGAGAATGACTTTTATGTTTTTTAGAGAATAATCATATCAATAGTTTTTCAATCGTAATTCGTAGGCATCAACGATGGATTATTGTTTGACTGGAGTTGGTCTATTGAGTTGAGACATCCTCTTACAGCACTATGTGGGGCCCCGCCAATTAACCACCGACACCAATGCGCGGCTCGCTTCTCGGCGCGATTGCATCAAATTCGTTTGGCATACACTCTCTCCGATCCTATTTATAAGACCCAATTAACTTTTTCAGAGAATTCTAAAAAAATTCTAAGAAAGCTAATTATATTACATAATCATATCATATATCATATTTTATTACATTATATATTAGTTCATAAGTCAAATAACACAATTTAAAGAAAAACGATAAATTTTAATGTCTTAAAGTAATGTAATTAACTTTCTTAAGATTTTCTTAAGATTCTCCAAAAAAGTCAACTGGGTCTTATAAATAGGACCGGAGGTAGTACCTATTTTTGTTTTAATTATAAAGCCTAATTGATTTTTTTATCCTAAATATTAAACCCATTTTTGTGTCACAAAAATGGGTCTTATCTTTAGGACACAAAAATGGTTCTTATATTTAGGACCGGAGGTGGTAGTTATTTTACTTTAAAACATTAAAATTTATTATTTTTTAACTATATTGTTTAACTTATAAACTAATGTATACTATAATAAAATATAATATATGATATAATTAAGTAATATAATTAATTTTATTAAAAGTCTTTCAAAAAGAATCATCCGAACGTTATAATTAAGACCGAAAAGAGTGCATAGGTAGCCACACATGCGTAATTATGTATAATATGTATAAAACCTGCAACTAACACTAACTATTCGTTAATTTGGAATTTTTTCATCCCGTGCTCATGTTCACCGTCTCTACCGATGGATTTACACTTCTCACGCTCTGCGTTGTCACGGAAGTATCCTACGTAGTTCTCATTCTTCATTGGGATTTAAGCCCGAATCATCAATTTTTGCGAGTGAAGTGATAATAATGATATACATTTTATAATGCATTTTCCAGATCTTACTGTAGATATTTGAAATCGCAATATATCAGGCCTAACAAAGAAAATTACAAATATTATTAATCAACTGCCCAAAAGAAAAATGGCCAAAAATATTGCCCCAAAAAATGATGGAATCACACTAAGCTAATTAAAATTGGGTAAAATTTTAAAAAATCCTTATTCCTTGGAAAGATGATTGAAAGTAAATCAAATCTTTAAAAACTAATCTTCCTCCCGTTATAGGACGAAACATTAATGGGACGCTTAAGATTGACGATCAAGATGCTATTCACTCTGCTGCCACTTCTTACTTTCAACATCTTTTTGAAGATCCATTAGCTTTTAATGAGGATTGTGCTACTCAAACTTTAGACAACATAAACCTACCCCAAGCGTCTGCACTTCACCAGGAACATCTGAAGTGTCCAATGTCTATTTAGGAGATTGAGTGTGCGGTTTTTGAGAGAAAAGCTGATAGCTCTCCAAGACCATATGGTTTTCATGCACGTTTCTATCACAAATTCTGGTCCCTACTCAGATATGATATCATTGAAATGGTTCTCAGATTTTTCAATGAGGATATATCCTTAAAGAGTTAAACATAACTTGTATAGTTTTGATTCTTAAATGCAATCATCCTTCTACTTTTAAGGACTTCTGTCCTATCAGCTTATGTAATGTCCTGTATAAGCTTATTTCCAAAATTCTATGTAATTGCTTGAAGACTGTTCTTGATGATTTGATTACTCCAAATCAAAGTGCCTTCCTTAAAGGGTGACTTATAATAAATAATGTCATCCTTGCATTGGAATGTATGAAGAAACTATAGGCTACATGTAAAAGCATGGATGGCATACAATCAAACTAAATATAGCCAAAGCTTATGATAAGGTTTCTTGGCATTTTCTGAGAAAGGTACTTGAGAAGATGAACTTTCCCTCCCGTATGATCCAATTGCTGATGCAATGTGTTTCAACTGTGTCTTATCAAATTATTCTTAATGGATCTCTTGGCACTCCCTTCTCCCCTTCACAAGGAATTCGACAATGAAACCCATTATCACCTTACCTCTTCTTGCTCTGCGCCAATATTTTATCCTCTATGATACATCAGGCAGAGAATTATAATTGGTGGATAGGTATTCGTGTTTCACATAATGCAAGACCATTAACTCATTTGATGTATGCTGATGATACTCTTCTTTTCTTTTGTGTAACATGATTGTCACATATTTAAAGTTTTACTTATTCATTACTCCCTCATATCAGGACAGTACATTAATTATCACAAATCTATAATAGTGTTTAGCCCCTCTGTTCCTTACCAAATGAAATGCAGCTATCAGATCTACTTCAAATTAGATTTCATGCCAGACTGGGAAAATATTTGGGAACCTATGTTGATGAACCAAGATCGGAGACTCATAAATATCAAGAGATCCTAAACAAAATTGACAAATGACTTGCTGGTTGGAATGGTCCTCTTCTCTTTCAAGCTATAAGATTGGTCTTAATCAAACATTCACTCTCATCTCTTCTTGTGTACCCTTTCTCGTGCTCCAAATTTTCTACTCAACTTTGTCACACCTTTGCAGTGAAAATGGCGAATTTCTTCTAGGGCTGATACTGCACGTAAACTTCATCATCTTGGGCTGAATTGTGCCAACCATTTCTACATGGTGGATTACAACTATTAAATTGGATGCTTTCAATAATGCTTTGTTAGCTAAACACTTATGGAAGGTCATTTCTCATCAATCTTCACTGCTTAGCCAAATCATGCTACCGAAATATTTGGATCTTGATCAATAATATTTGTTCAACCCTACTTACAACGGCTCAATTTTGTGGAAGCAAATACTTAAAACTGGTGATAATCACTGATCATCTTAGTTGGCAAGTTGGTAACGGATCTTCCATTTCTCTTAATAGTCGACTATAGTGGCCTTTGCAGCAATTTGGTCTTAGTTACCCTTATATGAAGGTATCAAACCTTATACTGCTCCCTTCTGGTAGATAGAATCTAAACCTCCTTTCCTCACTTTATCCTAGGCAGTTCACCAATTTGCTAAGCATCCAATTGCTCTGTCTCGAGTTCCTAATATTATCAGATGGTCAGGTAATCAATCAGGTATGTATATGATTGATTACTGTTAAGGATGTATATCGTAAACTTCAATCTTTGACTAGATCTTCCACTTTGACTCATAATGAGGTATGTGTTCTTATTTGAAAATCCTCTTTACCTCCATGAATTAAAATTCTGCTATGGAAAATAATTAGATCTATCTTGCCTACAATGACTTTTCTTTCTGCTTGACACTTGGTATCCTCTGTTTTTTTGTTATTTTTGCGGTAATGATACTGAATGGATCATCTTTTTTTTTTGTCTTGCCCCTTTTCTAGAGCCTGTTGGTTTGGTAGTACTCTTTGTATTAAAATCTATACATTTCCTAATATGTCTATTCAACAGTGATTAATGACCTGCTTACAAAACCACAAAGATCCTAATAATTTCTAGCATTTCTACCTTTTCAGTTATTAGAATATTTGTGGTTTGCACAAAACCAAATATGTCATGCAAGTATGAAATTTACACCACAGCAGATTATTCAAGCAGCATAGATTAAAGCAGCACATACTACTTCTAAGTTGACTCACACGACTAATTTTGAGTCCCAACTATTTGTGGATCGCACATCCCATGTCTCCAATACCGGTCATAGCATTCTTCACTCTTATGAGCACTGGACAATGAGTTTTGGCCTTACCAAATCATGGCATGGTCAGCAGAGCTTATGAATTCAAATATATTTTGGTCGCTTGCCTTTTCATGCATGGATTTTAGCACCACCCCTTCGACTTGTTCCATTACGTTTGCAGTTACAGGCTTTACGCGATGCTCTAACATTTATCCTTCAGCAAAATTTGATTATCTGTCTTCGTAGGTATCCGATATTTTGTAAACTTATAAAGCCCTCACATATTAAGATACCTAATCATGTCCATTGGCAGCTATATTATCTTTTGCAAGATATAGTTACTTTGATATTTTGTAGCCTATATTTTTACCTATTAATGCATAGTTGACTTTCCAAAAAAAAAAAGAAAAAAGAAAAAGTAATGGGACGCTTAGGACAGGACTCAGAAGTAACTAAAAGAACCGCGCTTAGGACTTGGGACGAATACATTAATGAATACAAATACGTACCATTTCCCCCATTTTATGGTACACACGTTTCACTTGCCAGTTACCATTAAGAGTTTAGGACACTAGAAACGAAGAACCGACATATTGTGGGCGTAGAAAGGAGAGGATTGGGTCCATATCCTATAATAAACTCGCACCGTCGCATGCAATTATAGTTTCCTCTCGAGCTTGAACCACTATATAAGTGCCCCCTCGCTCCGAAATCCTTACTCGAAGTTCTCGGGCACTCACCCGCCTTTCCTATCTATTCTTCGCCTGAACCTCTTTCCTCGCACTCTGAAATCGCCGGCAGAAACAAAATGGAGTTGTTTTACTATCTGATGTTTGGGTCATTGGGTGCGGTGGTGGCAGCTCTCGAGCTCAGCAAGACCAACAAAGATCGAATTAATACCTCTTCAGCTTTCAATTCCTTCAAGAACAACTACCTCCTTGTTTATTCGCTCATGATGGGTATATTTGATATCTCTCCACCTCAGATCGGTCTTCCTGTTCTTTCCCTGTTAGATCTTGCCTGACTGTACTTATTGTATGGCCTTCCATGTGTTTGCGCGTAACTGGTGACTTTAGATCTAGTCTCTTGGGATTTTTTTTGTTTATTGAGTTGGGCACGAATTGAAACTGCTCATTTTCTTGAGATCAGAACTCATTTATAATTTACTGTGCTTTTGCCGGTTGATCTGGACGTCATTTCAAGAACTTCCCGGCGGTTTGTTTTATTCAATTGCGTGGGCGCTTGGTTCAAATGAAACCGATTGCCAAAAACAAATGCGAACCGTGTTTATCAAATTACTGGCGTTAGATGGTACTTCGAAAATCTAAAAGTTTGCTGTTTCCATTGCTACAGCTGGAGATTGGTTGCAAGGTCCATATGTCTACTACCTCTACAGTACGTATGGATATGGGAAAGGAGAGATAGGCCAGCTTTTCATTGCGGGTTTTGGTTCATCCATGCTGTTTGGAACGATTGTGGGATCTCTTGCTGACAAACAGTGAGATGCTTCTTCTTTTTTTCTTTTCTTTTCCTCGGGTTCTTTTGTATTACTTTGTGCATAAATTTCATGGCACCTTTCAAGATATCATGCTGTTTCCTTATAATCAGGGGACGAAAGAGGGCCTGTGTTACTTACTGCATAACCTATATCCTTAGTTGCATTACGAAGCATTCTCCTCAATACAAAATCTTGATGGTGGGCCGAATTTTGGGAGGCGTTGCCACCTCACTCCTTTTTTCAGCATTTGAGTCCTGGCTTGTGGCTGAGCATAACAAGGTGATTTATAAATATTTGATTGCTTTTGATTAAAAGAAAAATGACTTCTGGATTTGTTATTATTTGACACAAATTATATCCATTTATTTCAAGGCAGTGGTCCAGAATAGGTTTTTGTTCTCAAAATGATTTGTCAACATGATGGTTCGAGGCTAAAATCTCGAATTGTGATTGCTTTGTATATTTTACTTATAACATTGAATGGAATTCTGACGATGTTGCTGTAAAACATAAACAAACTCTTTTGGTTTATATGAACGTCAACCATTGGATTAGAGCTCCCTTCTTACTTATATTGAGTGCCATATGGATATGATTTTGTTAATTGAGTCTGCATACAAAACAATGTTAAACCATGACACATGACTCTTTGAATCTCGATGCCGTCCGAGTCTCTGAAACTTTGGTATCTTCACTGCGTTTTAGGTTTTCGCTTAAAAATACATAATCTGAAAATATATTAATTCCAAGTTATGATGACCTACCTATTCCTGAAATTCTTATCAGAGGGGATTTGAGCAACAATGGCTATCAATAACATTCTCAAAGGCTATATTTCTTGGAAATGGTCTTGTTGCTATCCTGTCTGGGCTGTTTGGAAATGTCCTTGTCGATACTTTGGCTCTAGGACCTGTGGCTCCCTTTGATGCTGCTTCGTGCTTTCTTGCCATTGGTATGGCTATCATACTATCGTCATGGTCGGAAAATTATGGGGATCCTTCTGAGAGCAAGGACTTGCTTACCCAGTTCAGGGCTGCTGCCGTAGCCATTGCTTCTGGTATAGTTTATGCTTCATAAGTACTCATTTTTGTTGATGTCAGCTCCATGAAAATACCCTGCTGAAACTATCTATATGTTATGTCTGCGTTTGAACTGGACTGATCACCTGTTGACCCCACCATGACCATGAGATATACCATAATCAAACATTTCTGAGGAACTGAATATGCGGTCTAACCTTTAGCTGTTGTTGTGATCTAAAGAAATATGGAATGACGTTGGAAAAGTGAATATATTATTTGCCTATCCTTATTCTGTTGTCAATGTTACCATCATACTTTATTTTCTTGCATTCCCTTGTTTTCTTACATTATCTTCACTTTTTGTTTATTGTTACTGTTTTTGCCTTTCAGATGAAAAAATTGCACTGCTGGGCGCTTTGCAGTCCCTCTTTGAAGGCTCCATGTATACCTTTGTGTTCCTATGGACTCCTGCTTTGAGCCCAAATGATGAAGAAATTCCCCATGGCTTTATTTTTGCAACATTCATGTTAGCTTCAATGTTGGGAAGCTCAGTTGCATCTCGGTTGATGGCCCAAGCATCACCCCGAGTTGAGAGCTACATGCAGATTGTTTTTTTAATATCTTCTGCCTCTCTACTACTTCCCATTCTGACCAATGTAAGCTATTGTTTCAGTATACTCCTTAATTTCTTGTAAGAGGATGAGTTTTTGTGATATGCATTTCACTGTGTTATTTTGACTTGGTTATTGTTTATCAGTTCTTGGCAGTTCCTTCCAAAGAGAAAGGAGGAAGCGTCTCATTCTCAGGTTGCATTCAGCTTCTTGGCTTCTGTACTTTTGAAGCTTGTGTAGGCATATTTTGGCCGTCCATTATGAAGATGAGATCTCAGTACATTCCCGAGGAGGCCAGGAGCACCATCATGAACTTTTTCCGCATTCCTCTCAACATATTTGTGTGTGTTGTGCTATACAATGTATGTTGCTCTATCTACTTAGATAAAATGCTTGATCTTAAGATTGTATATCCTATTGAACCCCACAATGCTATAGCTCCTCCATCCTCCCTCCCTCCCTTCCTACTCTTTCCCAATTTAAAAAGCAAAGAGGGGAATAAAAAAGATGCATAGAAAATGATGTCTTTCCATCTGGGTGTGTATGTGAGTATCTGACTCATTATGTTGTTTGTCTGTGCAGGTTAATGCGTTCCCTATCACTGTTATGTTTGGCATGTGCTCAATTTTCCTTCTTGTGGCTTGTATACTTCAGAGACGGTTGATGATGATTGCAGATAAGCCAAGTAAAATTCTCCCCCTATGGCCTTCTTGTTATTGTTATTTTTCGGTAGAATGTTCTTGTTTGAAGTTTTGGAAATTGCAGTCCTAGGAATACCGTAACTTTGTGGTATTTGCATGTGTAGTCCTATGACAAATCCCTTGTGGTCCCTAGTCCCTCTTGTTGATACTGTTGCGCTTGCAAGGCGAACTGAAATTTTCCTGCTTGGGCTTAGTATAAATAGAATTTGAACAAAAAACATGGCTATCAGTGAAAAAAATAATTTGTACTAATTATTTTTTAAATTTTCATGCAACTTCCCCCCCTCGCTCACCCCCCACTTTTTTGATGACTTTTGTGTTTTGTCCGTTTTTGTATACCAAAATGTGCTTCCTATGAAAGGAAAAAGCGTTTTCTTGCTCGGGGATTGATTACTTGTGTTTGGAACAGAAACAGAAGACTGGGCATTGAAGGATAGGAACACCGACTCTGAGCCATTGAACATCTAACTGATGTTAAAATAAAGTCTCTAGGAGGGTCTCAACCATAAGCCTTTACATTTTTGCTATATTTGGATTGGGAGAATGAAGGGAAAAATGAATACTAAGATTCAAAACTTCCATAAATAATAAAGAAATGTGCTACTTTTGGGAGTTTTTTCCCCTAATTCTCTTTACTCCCTAATTTTCTCTCCATCCAAATATAGAGTTAGAGTTAGTGTATTATAGTTTCCATGTTAGAGATAGTAGCAATGGTACACCTCAAAAGAATCTCCCCAGCAAAGGAAGGGGAGAAAGGGAAAAGTGCAAGTTGAAGAATTTCATAACTGCTTTTGTATCATTGTTGTAGAATAATATATGTCTATTGGCTGCTGCTTGAGGAGAAATCTTCGTTTTGGTAGTTTGATATTATTCTTTGGGGGCGGGATTAATAGTGTACATGGCATACTATTTCTCCCCCCCTTTCCCCCCGTTTTGTAATGGAACTGGACTTGCATTCAGTCAATTCATGTTCTCAATTTTCAATTTTACCTCCAAAATGTAACTTGTGCTTTGTTAGAATAATATGAGTTCACCCTCTCAAAATAAATGTACTTTAATGGTAATTTCAAGCAGCATTTCATGTAATGGTCATTTTGAATTTGAAAAGCTCAAATGATCTGCCAGTTATTGTAACAAGCTGATGTAACAACTGCACAAATTATCACTCAAAATAGAATGTCATTAAACCTTATTTTTATTTCTTTTTTTAATATTTTTTTTCCTGAATATAGATATTTGAATGGCTGAAGGGCAGGTTAAACCACCTGTCTTGATGCAAATTGAGAAATTGGATGAATACATAACCTAGAGATATAATACAGATAAATACTTACATTTACTATGACAGAAAAAAACGTATATTTATACATGCATAGGAATTGGGCATTAAACTTTAAGATTTGTCGCTGATCATGTCACACGGCTGCGTTTTGCATCTACAGAGGCAACTTCCAAATCCCCAATGAAAAACAGAATTTTGTCCAAAATCCCTAAACGAGAACCAGTTTCTGCCGTGAATTCCCTTTCCAAACCATTACTATGGCAGATGAGGCTTCCTGCTTCCCCGTCTGTTCTTGAGCCCAGACACCTCTGTATCTCACCTTGGTGAACAAGATAGTAGTAACACCCTTCTCTTATAATCTTCAAACCCCTGTTTTGTGAACAATGAAATCACACGCTCCCTTTAGAACACATTTCAAGCATTGTTTTGCTAAATGTTCTGACACAACTTTTGAGATATTATTTATTTATTGTGTCACATGAGCTCACCAAGATTCAGCTTGAAATGTTCATTAAGTAGAAGCCTAGAAAGGTTAATTTTTAACAAGTCAGCGTGACAAATGAAACTTCATATTAATTAGACATCAACGTCTCTCTGCCTTGTGTTAATGGGAAAAATAAGAAAAATATTTTAATTAGAGTTTAATATACTTACACTCCAACTCGATCACAGCGATCTTGAACCTCGAAAACATCCTTCCATGATTTCGAACCATTGGGAGCATAGAAAGCTGCACGATCTTCTCCCCATCTCTCCTTAAAAAGGTTAGACCACAAGCTATTATCTGAAGCTAACAACTTCCATTTCCTACACACTGTACAGCCAAGTGTCAGATTTATGATTTAAGGCAATGAAACGCTGAATCTTCAAAACTGAAAGGAAATATCAACATCATAAAAGCGGTGAATGGCTTTTGTTACTAAATATTCACAGTTAGCCATATCAGTTGCCAATTAACAAACGCTTGATTTTATCGTATACAAGAGACATGATCTTGAGTTACAACTTGGGAAACAAATCCTCTTGCCAGTCAAGGTTGTAAAATTTGGCCTTGCCCCAAAGAAACGAGGTGTTGAGCAACTGAAAACATTATGGAAGGAAGGACATGAACCTTCAAGATCAAGCACCTACAATATACTAAAAGGTTTGTTTGCATCAAGATACTTGATAACAGCATGAGGATTCGAATCCGTGGGAACCAGAGGATTAGGGAGGAACCGTGGGAACCAGATTGGAGAACATGCCATGTTACTTCGGGATCAATCTTCACAGGGTCAACGGCCCACGCTTATAAGATCCTTTATTCCATTCCGACCAATTTGTTTCTGATCCAAGGGTATTAAATTAGCGGTAATTCAGAATCGGCCATGAACTAAACAGGCAAATACCAATTTTACAGATTTTGGCGGGTCATTCTATATCGGAAAATGGAGGGTCCAACAGACATAAATCAGAAAAGGAAATCCGGGCGATATAATTGACGACTATACCCATTTCAGATCTAAATAACCTTAATTCACATGCCATGCCGAATTAAGAGAATGGTGAATGAACTGTTTCCGATGCTTGGAAAACACATAAATTGGGTGAGAAGTTTTCATAATTCCACCGAGAAAACAAAGCAATGAGCAAATCAAGAGGGAGAAGAGTTTGCAATAGTACCCACTAACCTTGTTGAGCAACGACAAGATGTTGGTAGTCCAAGAAACAAAATATCTTGAAACAAACTTCCACAGGTAAACTCTCCATTCCAAGAGGTATTGTGAGTAATCAGGATCAGCCCCAAGGGTCTATGAAGTCCCCTTGGATTCTGAAATATAGTGACTTAACCGTCCTCTGAATAAGAGAAACGCGAAAGGCGAAACTTTTAATTGCTCGCTATTTTCTCGACCGCAGAAGGACTCGCTCTGTTGGAATCGGACTATCCGAGAGAGAGAGATCATACAAAATGTAAAGCTAAGCTGCCACGTGTCTCGCGTATATGTAATAACCCCGTTAAGTAGGTTGCCGCTCATTCACTCCAACTATTGTTTGGAAATACTTTATACCGCTTCAAGTGATATGATAGCTTATTTTAATAGTCTTTGTGCCTATTTATAAGATGTTTTTTGAGAATTTTAAAAAAAAATTAAAAAATTTAATTACATTATTTAATAATACCATATGTTATACTAACTCCGTTTCTATTTATAAGACCTAGTTGACTTTTTAGAAAATCCTAAGTAAATCCTAAGAAAGCTAATTACATTACTTTAAGACATTAAAATTTATCGTTTTTCTTCAAATTATGTTGTTTGATTGATGAA
>JBAGKO010000011.1:1733434-1747388 GCA_037177275.1 Acacia concinna
TATGATTAAGTAATGTAATTATCTTTCTTAAGATTTTTCTAGGATTCTCCAAAAAAGTCAACTGGGTTTTATAAATAGGAACGGATGGAGTATTTTATTACACTATACAATAGTTCATAAGTCAAACAATATAATTTAAAGAAAAACACTAAACTTTAATATCTTAAAGTAATGTAATTATCTTTTTTAAGACTTTTTTATAATTATTTAAAAATGTCTTATAAATAGGAACAGAGTGAGTAAGTCACTTAATCCATTTATCTGTTTAGAAAATATTTTAAATTATAAAGAACCTATCATAAAAACTTACTTATCTTTTAAAACTCTCTCTCACATCTTATTAAAAAAAAAATATTTCTACTACTCCCAATATAAATATAAATAACTTCTAATAAATCATTTTTTTTCCTTAGACTTTGTTTGCTTTGAGCGTTTCTTAGTGTTTTTGGGCTGCGACTTAAAAAAAAAGTCATAAGCTACTTATGGTCATTTGGTAAAAGTTTAAAAAAATAAGTAGCTTATTGAAATAAATGATTTAAAGAATAAGTTAGAAAAAATGACTTATAAAAAAAAGTCACTTCTTCTATATACAATAAGTCATTTTTTTTACTTCAAATACAAAAACAAACCACTTATTCTACCCCCAATAAGTTATTTTTTACCCTTAATTCAAACACAAGTCACTCTTAATAAATCATTTTTTTTTAAATAACTTCTGATAAGCCATTTAAAAAAATAAGTCATTAATTTTACCGTTTATCCAAACGACCCCTTAAATCACTTATAATAAGCCCTTTTTTTAGAAAAAAAAAAGTCACTTATTCCTCCATTTACCAAACTGGCCCTTTATCTGCTATCTAACGCCAGTGAAAAGGATTGAAGGAATTTTTGAATTTTTCGTAGGAAATTTTGGAGCTGCAATAAAGCTCTATTTGGCCATTCAATTCTTTTTTGAGTGATTGATTCTGTCAATTAATCCGTTCATTCTTTTCTCAATTTTCCTGAAAATTCTTTATTTTTTAATAACTCAAAATAATGACAAAATGTACCTTAGTGTTTCATTTTTAATATTTTAACTTTAATAAATTTTATCAATCCTTTAATTTTTAATATTTGAACAAAATTTTTCCAAAATCTTAACACCATTGAATTATTATTGGCATGTTTAAAATCTGTATTATTACCATCATGAGTAATGTCCGCAGAAAAATTTGGCACACTGGGCTTCACAATTGGGACTACCAGTAGTCGCCACATGAGCAGGAGCCATCACGAAAGTGATGGAATCGATTTTTGTCTCTCAAAATGATTTCTCTTTTCACTACTCGCGACACACACTTGATCGCTGTATGGCAGTCACCACAAACCCTAATATTCTTCATGATACGTACAGTGGTTCCAGGATAAGTATTCAGAAGCGCAAATGCTAAAGCTAGCTTCTCACTATGGCACTGTAACTTGGCTTCCTTCTCCTGTTGGTCAACGAACAGAAGCACATGACTAGTGTCTGGAACATACCCAATCTCTTTAATTTTCTGACTCAACTCCTCCCACATTTTATGGATCTTTTCTTTCTGGGGATGGGCATCGTCATTGGCCACAAATATATGCACAGAATTGCCAATCTCAACCCAACTACAAGCTGGCTCCTTCTTCACCCCGCTTTCTTTCATTGCCTTTCTGGTGCGTGCCGTTTCACTCCACCTACCAGCAGAGGCATACATATTAGCAAGCAAAATGTGAGGCCCTGAATCAGAAGGATCAAGCTCAAAGATGCGTTCAGCAGCATAAGCACCCATTTCCAAGTTCTTATGCATTTTAGAAGCACCAAGCAAAGCTCCCCAGATGGCTGCAGGGGGTTCAATTGGCATTTCCTCTTCTATAAATCTCTTAGCTTCGTCAAGAAAACCAGCTCGACCAAGAAGATCAACCATTGTCACATAATGCGAAACTTTGGGCTCCACTTTATAGTTGTTCATCAATTTGAAATAATATTTACCTTCTTTCAAAAGTCCAGCCCTGCTACAAGCAGTAAGAACACAGAGGAATGATATATCATTAGGTTCAAACCCAACCCTCATCATTTCTTCAAACTCCTTCACAGCTTCCTTTCCAAGCCCATGTTGGGCATATCCGATGAGCATTGAATTCCAAGAGACCAAATCAACCTTTACCAATCGGGAAAACACTTTTTTGGCATCCTCAATGTTGCCTGCTTTTGCATACATGTGAAGCAGTGTGTTCCCTACAAAGCCAACAAGCTTTCTGCCCGATTTCATCATATGTGCATGAAGCCATTTACCTTGCTCCAAAGATCCCAAAGCAGAACAAGAACAGAAAAGAGAGGAATAAGTAAAATCAGTTGGTTTCAAACCTTCCCTTTGCATCTTGAGAAACAGTGACAGAGCTTCCTCTCCTTCATCTTTCCTTGCATAACCAGCTATCAAAGCATTCCAAGAAACCTCATTCTTGTTCTCTAATTTATTGAAAATTTGTCGTGCTTCATCCAAGTAGCCACACCTGGCATACATATCAACAAGGGAACTCCCCACATACACATTGGAGTGACAACCGTGCTTGAGACAACACGCATGAATTTGCGTACCATCCCTATAGCTAGGTAAAAGAGCAGAAGACTTTACAAGGCTTGACAATGTAAATTCATTTGGTTTCAACCCGTCACGGAGCATCTGAGGGTACAGCATTAGTGCATCCTCAGCACGTTCATTTTGGGCATACCCAGTGATCAAAGAAGTCCAAGTGACCATATCTCTGGAAGTCATTTTATCAAACACCTTGCGGGCATCCTCCAAATTCTTACACCTTGCATACATGTATATAATAGAGTTTTGAATAACTATATCATCCCGGAACTTGGAACCAAGGATGTGGGAATGGACTATTCTTCCTTGTTCAAGCTTCCCCAACTGTGTACATCTCTTGAGCAATTTATTGTACAGCGTCCGGTCCGCTTCGATCGAACCACTGTCTATAAGATCAAGAACATAAAGGCCTGTTTTGGAGTCTAAACTAGGACGAAGCAAATTATTATCGTCAACAATAAAAAAGTTGTCCCACTTGCCGTCCTCTAGAACATCTGAATCTAAACAAATTTCTGGAGTTGCAGACCGAAGTAAACTGCATGAATGCCATTTAAGAAGTCTAACTGCAATTTTGAAAAAATAAACATGACTATAGCTGCAGTTATGAAAATAATAATAATAAAAAAAATCTTTAAAGGGGAGACTGAAAAAATTAGAAAGAAATCGCAGAAGTTCCGAGCTCACCGGAGTTCGCAAGCAACGTTCTGAAATCACCAGAGAACTTGACCACTGAAGCCGGAGTCTTACATCGAATCATCACCTCCTATATGAGCTTCTTACCCTTGAAACAAATATTTGGCTCTCTACTTGTTCGTCTTTTTCAACTGGAGAAACTTGAGATGACCTTCGGCGCCAACTAGCTGATTCGTGTCTCAGTGACCTTGGAAATTGTCATCCTCCCAAGACCTTGGGCGGCAAGTATGCGGTTTTTTTTTGGGGGGGGGGGGGGGGGGGGAGGCGAGTGAGTATGCTTCGGCATGCCGTTAAAATTTAGACCCGTGATGATAGTAAGCGTCGCTTCGCATAAGCCATAAGGTGCATTGATAAAATTTAAAACAAAAATGATAAGGGGAATATTCAGGCGAAAAGGGAGAAAAATATGAATTAGAAGAAGAGGGAAGCCGCCCCACTGGTTCTCTCAACTCCCCAAGAAGAGAATGAAATGAAGCAGAAGAAAGAAGGAGAAAAGGGGTTCCAACTTCCGATCGCCGTAGAAGGCCGAAGAAGATTGCCACAACCAAACAAAAGTGCGCGTGGCTGTTCTTCGCAGTTCGCTCGCGCAACTCCGCAGGCTCGCTGGCTCAGATCGATGAATCTGACTGTCTGAGGTTGAGGATGACCGCCTGACTAGGTGAGGGCGGTTTGTTTAATTGGAGTGCTTTGGTAATTTCACAGTAATATGGGCCCCACAATAACAAAATAACCGCCGTCACCGTCAACATGGTTGGATGCTTGATGCATTGTGAGTATGCATTATGCACAAGAATTCATTCTTCATCTTCTTCTTCTTCCTTTTTTTTTTTTTTTTTTTTTTTGCATTTTTAGTGAATTTATTTTTTTAAAAAAAAATTAAATGTTTACGTTCACTATATTATTTACATCTATATTTTTTTGGGTATTAATCTCTTCGGAAAGACTACTTTGTTTACGTTCAATTTTTTTTTTTTTTGGGTAAAATATAATCAGTCTATAGAATAAATTAGGTTCAGTAAACTGTTGAAGAGTTCAATTCGTGTCCATCAGCTGAGGTTTCATATCAAGACTAAAATATACTATCTGAAAGGCTCCATGATCATAAAACCCAAACTAACGAGTCCCTCTTTCAAGTTTGGCATCTAATAATAAATAATAAAATAGAACAGATGCTATACATCGCAAAGGCATACTCGTTTTGATTTTGTGGCGGAAGAGGAAAAAGCTACTCCATGTTACCATTTTCTGATAACGTCAAAAGCCAAATGGCACCAATCACACAAAGTAGGGCTCAAGCAGATTGATGAATGTTGCAGTGATCAATGAACAGGGCAACCATCAGCAACAACGCCTTTGGCAGTAGGACAAGCAGCCAAAGGACAACCTTCCAGATTATTTCCCCACCAATTAAGGTTAACACCCCTTGACCCCAATGCCAGAAATATCAAGATGGTCATGAAGGCTGTTCCTGCATCTAGACCACCAGACAACACATAATTGTAGCGTTTCCACCAATCTTGTCTGTACCTGAAAGCCACAAACCCAGACAGAAATCCTGCAATTATCCAACTGTTGAAATTTACTGCCGTTGCAGGTGGCATCATTGACGTGGCACCCAACAACACAGGCATGTGGATTTGGCTAATCCATTTTTGACTTGGGAATGCCTTGTGAGCAATCCACACAAGAAAGGGAGCTACAGCTCCACCTAGGAAGAACCAGTTCACGCTGCCATATTCACCAAGGTTTCCAAAGATTCTGCGTGGACCCACAAGACCCCAGATCACTGATGCATCAAAGAACACGCGGTCCATAGGACATGTCCAGGGGCTATCTTCAATAGTGCTAACGCAAAGGTCAGGTATGGTTGCCATCAGCCACCATGCTGTAAATGTGTAAACAAATACTGCTATGATTGTTCCTACCACCTGCAAATATTGCAAGCTTCAGTTTCTGGCATACAGAAAAAAAAAACCATGCGAAGCATGTTCAACAAAAATATAACTGATTAACCTGGGCCATAAACATTGCTCTCGGAGGAATCTTCATGTAGTGACCTAGTTTAAAGTCTGCCAAAAAGGTCAGTGCTTGAGCCATGCTAATGTACCCATACACCTTGAAGCACATGTTGGCCACAGGGCGCTCTGGGTACATATAACCAATGACGTACTCTGTTATGATGTTTAAACCTGGTTGCTGATCATCAGAAATATATTAACTTCTCAAGAGTTTCATTCTATACAAAAGATGAAAAGTGAATCCAGAAACTCTTGTAAATGATCTGTTGAGGTACCTGATTTGTAGTGGCATTAATTACACCAATGGGAAGAGTGAAGAAGATGGCAATTCCGCAGGCAAGTAATACACCCCACCATGGCAGTTGAAGTGATTCGTTGTAGTACTCACAAGCAAAGATAATGAGAGCTATGTTCAACACTAGGATGATAAGAAACCACCATGTGGGCACCGATTTGTACTTTTTCATGAGTCTTGTGTGTATATCCATTTTTCTAGTGCCCGTGAAGGCCCTTCTGCTTTGCTTCCATATATCCCTGCATGAGGCAAGTAAAAATGAAATTAAGCTTTCTTAAAACATGTAAGCTTAATTATCATGGGGCTTTGATTTTGGTGGGTTCTTCCCCCACTGATCCATTTCAAGAGAAATAAGTTGCGTCTTCAGTATTTTTGTTTAGTTTCAAAAAGAAATGTCTTTATTTCAATTTTGAACTGAAATATTGAAACATCATGTCATGTCTAGTGAAAGTTGAATAGCATTTCAGTCTCCAATAAGGCCACGGCTTGACACGGTTAATCAATAAAAATGAACGCAGGAAATCCATGATAGAGATGAACAAGTGGCTGATAGAAAGAAAAGCTGCATGTTTGAGTTCATGCATATGCCCCAAGAAAACAAAACGAAGTTCATGGCGAGATGTGAGAGCTTATTAAATGGGAATGAATTATTGAAGAGTTACATAAAGTTTAAGAAGATAGATATCAACAATATAATTAAGCATGTGCTTGAAGCGGCAATTACGTACCTTCCATTGAAGAGGAAAACATGCGTAAGAGTGGCAGTAAGTGTGGCAAATCCAAGACCATATGTCATTGCAAAGAAGGTACTGAGATGAACACGCCCTTCCCTCTCATAAGTAACTCGATCAAGATGGAAATCAGAGTTAACGATGGTTGAAATGTCATATATTGAACCGTTGGCAGTAAAGAGCTGGCTAGAAAATATTGGAAAGTTCTTGGCTTTATAGACATTTTGGTAGTAAGCAACGGGAGTCATAACATACATAACGAGAATGAATCCGACAATAACATTAGCAGTAGCAAACCATGGGCTAGCCAGAGGACTCCCAAGATAAGAAGCAATAGTGGACCAATCTAAGCCGAATGCACCAAGCCCAAGACCACTCATGCCAGAACCGATTTGTTGAACTAGGATAGACTTGGGGGAAAGCCAACACACCCAAGAGAATGATGTCAACAATGAGAAAAGGTAGCCAGGAAGGACATAGTAAGCAAAGCCAGAGGTCATGGCAAGCAGGAAAAATTGATTACGGGTTGTGCTACCCTTAGGTCTTCTTTCCTTCTCATGTAGGGCACTGCATATTGTTTAACTTGAGTTAGCATTATCACGGATAATGGAATTATAAAAGCTATCACAACAAAGCTAGATTAAATCCAACGACTAAACATATATAGTTCTGTTCCCTAAAAGGTCACGCACGTCTTCAGTCTTTGAAGCTAATAATTAAAGCATGTATCTTTCATATATATAAAAGATTCACTTCTTCAAACCTGAACAAAGAGACCTGAACCAGATTAGAGGGCCACCACATTTCCCCAGGTTCAACCAGAAACTTTCGAAACACCCCTGCCCAGCCAAACCCTAGAACCTGGGATTGAACAAGGAAAGGGGACATAAATGTACAGTATGAGTTGCCAATAGATGTTGTCAGTTAGCACAAGTATTAGAAAGAAAGAGCTTTATTTTCCAAGAAGGTGAGAGCGAGACCGTTGATTCTCTTAAAGAAATGTGTTATTAGGAAACAAGTTAACAGTAATTACTAACGGCATGCTACTTTCGTTGTTAACAACATCTTAACATGCCTTGGTCCAAGTTAGAAATAGAAGATGAGAACTGTTAGAGAGGAGATATTGAGGACAGAATAGAACCTGAGTGGTGAACATAACGAGCAGGGCCGGGAAGAAGGTGAGGGTCCTTTGATAGTAAAGCTTGACAGCAGTCAAAATATGAGTGGCATAGACGGTTCCAGCACCAGAATTGGCAAATATGGTTATGAGGACATGTTCCTTAATGTTGAAAGGGCCAGGATTAAGGGAGAACTGAAACCGAGTGTCCTTGAGGAAGATGCGTTTAGGCAAAGTCCTGGCCATGAGATGGCCCAATGGAACCACGGCAATCTGAGCAGAAATGGAAGTGACGGACAAAGGCTGTGTTCTGTACCAAAAGAATTGGTTCACAAAAGACAGAATCACACAGGAAGCAATGCCCAGAACCCACATTCTGAATGTGAGAAGAGGCAAGCTGGAGTCATCCGTTTTGGGCACCGTGAGATCTACTTGTCGAATCGGGCACTCATCATTTACTTCCTCGGAGTCCGATTGACCACTATGTCTTCCCTCGATATCATATTCTGTAGCCATGCCTGCAGACTGAAGAAAATATTATCTGTTACCTCCTCGCTCCAAAATTTTACGGCAGCTAACTTAAAGAAGCTTGTTAAATGAAAAAGTTCATCATCATCAGCTTTGCTGTGTGCAGTTCAGACGGGAATACAAACTGAGTAGAGAGGGAACACCACCCCTTGTATAGTTTAGTATTTTCCATATCCTTCACCATTCTTGAAGAGTTGTATGCTCATATAATAATATAATTTTTATTAAATAAACAGCCTTTTTCCCAAAAAAAATTAAAGAAATAATCACGAGGCCCGGGGTTAAGACTTAAGGCTCCGTTTGGTACGAGGTAATAGATTTTGATGGATTAGGATTGAGAATAGGATTAGAACAAGAATTAGAGTTTAAAATAACGTTTGGTATATGGTAATAATTAGAGGTACTGATAAAAATTAATTTAAGTTTTTAATTAATCATCAATGAGAAAAAGACTATTCTACAATTAAATTAATCTATGGGTAATTTCGACAGAAAAATATTATAAATAAGGATATTTTTGTCCACGAATTTTGTAATTCCAGGCTTAAAAATGTAAAATTAGAGGAAAAAGTGATTTTGTAGGAATCCCTCTTTTGTGGTATTCATAATCCCTGACCCAATTCCAATCTCAATCCATCATACCAAACGATACAAATGGCTCAATCCATATCTCAATATCTCTCCCTGCCCATCAACCACTCTTACCAAACAAGGCCTAAAAGTTAACACTGAAGATATGCAATAATCAATAGTTTATTTGTTGGGGAGTATTTTTTTTATTACTTTATGTGATAGAGTGGCGGGGAGCATCGTTCATGGAATCATAGTAAGAGAAAAGGCAATAAAGAGTACGAGGTATTTAATTTCATGGGAGGTCGTCCGGAGGATCCCCGTGAGAGTATGATAGACTCGTTAAAAAAAAAATGAAAGAAGGAAAGAAAGTTAACTGGTGCGAAGTCATTTAATTTAACAAATAATGACTATTAAAGAAAGAAAATGACAATACCGGAGGAGCAAGTTAACGAACCAGGAAATATAGGGATTTAACTTACTTTGCAGCAATAAATCAATCAAACCATTCAGCCCGCCTAAGCGCCTTAATTAATTAAAGATTGATATTTTTCCGAGAAGAGTGTATCCTTTATCTTATTATCATCAGAGTTCTATTCTCTAATTAAATTTTTATACAAGTTTTTGTTTTGATTCAATTTTGAATTGAGTCTCTGCATGCAAGCTCATCAATTGTAGCTAGTAGTTCATGTCAACCCATTGAATCATGTTAACACCGCATCAGTGGGCTTTATAATACCAACAAACTCATCTGTAAATTTTTTTTAAAAAAAAACAAACTACAGAGACAAACGTTTTAGATTGTATAGAATATAGGTACATAAAATAATAATAAAAAAGAAGAAGAAGCTAAAGTTAAATGTCATTAAAAATATAGATACCTAAAATGAGTTTAACCCTGTGTTTAAAACTATTACTAAAACTGTGCTTAAATATTTAAAAAATTCTGGATTTGTAATATGAACACGTTTTGGAAACTTCAACTGTACTGTGCAAGGAATAATTAGTTAGTTAATTGAATACAGGTTGATGGGCAAATTAATTTGTTGTGTGATGATAAGGTTTTTATTAATTCAATCAATCCCACCAACTTTTTGCTGTTATGATAATGGGCGTCACTAACGTAACTCATTGGGAGGAGAAGGCCTAAAAAGGGATGGGATCACGCTTTATCCATATCTGAATAGCGGCTACAAGACAAAATTAAATGATATACTCGTACGGAATATAACATAAAAGATTTTTTAAAAAATAAGGGGTGAATCGCAAAAGTAAAATTATCTTATTTTTAAAACTTTTAAAATATAATTTACCTTTATAAAACTTTTAAAGTAAAATTGAGTTTAAGGCAATTATATTACCCTCTCACCAAAAAAAAACAGGTAAATTAGGCATTAAAGCGCCTACACGAAAATGACGTTCTCCTAAATCCTTATCACCTAAAAGACAAAATTGACCATCGGAATTTGGGGTAACACCTAATACCCAAGAGGCGAGACTTGCCACGTGCAAGCTCTAGTGCCTTATTTTTTTATGAAGAATTTTAATTTAATATAAAATTAGTCCCATAAAATTTTACAACTTCTATTCAGTTTTAAAAGTTGTAATTGAAATTAAATTTTTAAGTGAAAAAAATTTATTGCCCCTATCGCTTATTCAATAGAATATGTCACTTCTTTATTTTTTTTTACTTATTTATTGGTTTAGTTTACATGTTCATCTGTAGGGACAATAAAATCTTTTCATTTAAAAAATTAACTTCAATAGCAATTCTTGAAACTGAACTAAATTTTATAATATTGTGGGACTACTTTTATATTAAATCTTTTATATGGTCCTTAGGTAAAATTCTCCCATTTTTTATTATATTATTTGCTTTGTGTCTCATCACGTATAACATACAGTTTGAAAGCACGTCGAGATGAGAGGTAACCAAGTTGTTATAAGGCATCTTCTGTTCTCTTTCCCAACTGAGATGTAGACCATAATATGGAGGGGAATATATATAAGCCGATCCAGACACTTCCCTTCTCAACGCATTTTAGAACCATTAGGGTTGAGATGTTACTAGTATTAAAGCCAAATTCAATTAGTGTGCCAGTGAAGATGCTTGGCTCAAAACATGTCTCACATTGGCTGAGAAAATGAGAAAAAAAGAAAAGAAAAGAAAAGAAAATAAATGCCTTATAAAAATATGAAAGTATGCCCTTCTCGACACATTTATTATGTCATAGGTGAATTTAATTTTCTTAAAAAACAGCGTAATACCAACAAGTTATCTTGTGATCGGAGCACATGACTCCTCTTTTCTCTGTTATCCAATATAAAATTAATAAAAATATAATACTCCTCTAATATTTAATGTTAATTTTATTCATTTGATTGGAAGCCTAAATAAGCTGTTTAAATTAAATTAGTTTAGAGAAAAATGACAGTCATAAGAGATCAAATGTAAAAAATAAATTTAGGACGAAACTTTACCCTAAAACCAGGTGTTTACGATTAGATTCGGAGGAGGAATTGTAGCGATACAGTTTAAATTAAACTTTGCCAATCAATGAATGAAGATACCTCTTCAACATGAGAATAATCTAGACCTTAATTAATTGGTGACGCTGTGAAAGAATATCATTTCATTAGGTTTAGGAGGTATTTGGGTAGTGACTTCAAAACAAAAATGACTTGTGTTTAAAAAGAAAGTAATATAAATGACTTTTATTATAATGAAATTTTTTGAGAAGGAGGATTTTGATGAAAAACACCTACACATTCACACATCCACCCAAATACCACAATTTAAAAAGCTATTTAAATTTCACCGAAAGGCTTTTTATTGGAGCTTTTTACACCCACCTAAACACTCACTTAGTCGATTAGTTTCCACTATTTCTTTATGTATAATAATTAATATAATAATGCTAGCTTTTCCTTGTAGCAAAACTAATCAAATCCACAACTAGGTAGTCTGATAATTCTATTGAAATTGATCATGCGCTAGTTTAATTTTGACTATATCAGAGTGCATGTAAATCAATCAAACTATTTAGTCGTCATAAATAAAGGACTAATGGGAATGAAAAAGGCGAGCAAAATAAAAGAAGAGACATAGAAATGTTGAAAATTAAATCATTATGTTGTGTGAATTGGAATTTAATATGGTAGAGAGAAGGAGCAGATTAATAAAAGGGAAACTAGAAGTTGTTGATAATTACCGGTGGTGGTAAGCAACTGCAGAAGTGGGAGGCAACAACGCCGCCGTAACTACCAACAGAGAAAGAAGCAGTGGATCTTCGCTTATTTAGTAGGATGAATACGCATTAGTGAACCCTAATTAATATATATGTGTGTATGTATATGAATGACAAGCTGACGACACAGATTAAAGAGGCGTTAGTTACGTTGAAGCCTCTCACAACCAAACTTGGTTTAATTTGGAAGCTGTCAAGATCAGATGTGACGAGGTTAGTTACTAGCTAGTTACAGTTACAGTTACAGTGATGCTTCACGACTGTCTCATCCACCAACCAAATTTGGTTGAATATTTCCCAGATCCGATTCTATTGCCCCTCCAACGCCACACTCATCATGCATACACACATCACAATTCTATCCCAATAATAATAATAATAATAATATCATTTTTTACCACAATGTGCATACTCTCCCCGATTTTAATTATAAAGCCATTTTATAAACATAAAAAAAGATTTTATAATTAGAAGCAAGCAGAGAAAGTATCTTATTTTCCCCTTTCCTTCCCTTTTATTAATTTTTTTCCTTTGAAATAGGGACTGATATTTAGGTTTTTTGTTTTTTGTTTTGGATCAAAGACTGCTATTTAGGTCTGGTAGAGAAGAGACTTAATTAATACAATACCTCCTAGGGTTAGGGGGAAAAAAAAACCTTTGAGCGCTACACATAGTCACATAGTTGGAATAAACTAATAAAGAAAAAACACTTGACTCCGTCTGATTCTTTACTTTTCTTTTTGTTAGATTAATAAAATTTGATTTAATTCATTGGCCGAGATGACACATGCCATCAAAGTAAGCCTACGAGACAACCGATGCGTGGGCTATATATTAATACGGGTGAAAAGTTTTATAAACAGACAGTTAAATTATCTAAACTTTAATTTAAGTCATTGAATTTAATAAATTATATGTTAAATTATACCTCTTAATTAAATATTTAAATTTTTTTGTCAAATTACATCCATATCTCATAATCATTAAAATAAAAAATTTAAAAATATAACTCTATTATTTATTCATCAATTAATTTATTATTTAGTCACCAATTAATTCTTTAAGCGGTACTGTAGAACTTCTTTTATTCTTATGATTTGTTAAATTAGATCTTTAAAATTAGAATTAGTTGACTAATTCTAGTTGATTAAGAAAATTAGTTTGCATTAGTTGTTTGTATCGAAGATAACTTTTCTTTTTGGCACAAGGGAATTGGAAGATAGGAGAAGGGAAGGGAAATTTTTATAAATTGAATTTTAAAAAAATTAAAAAAGTAGGGTTAAAAGTTTTAAATTATTTTTTTATACTTTTTTATGTTACATTTTCTCTTTATTAAAATTTTTTAATCCCACTTCTTCAATTTCTTTAAATTCAACTTTTAAAATTTTTATTTTCCCTCCCCTCCCCTCATTACCAAACAGCCCTTAAATATCATCTTTCATCATGAATAAAAACTCAAAAATATTAAATATACTAAGGATTAGTATATTTTAATTGAGCTTGATTATATTTGTTGAAGTTATTCGACGACCGAAACATGTGCGCACTTAGCGAGAGTTTAAAATTGTTAACAAAAGTTGCATTGATGCATATGATGTAGTAAATCAAAGATGGAGAAATCTCAAAGAAAGAGAGAAAGAGTAGGAAGGAAGGATTGACCAAATATATAAGCGAATGGATAGTACAAAAATAATTTTAATCTATTTATAAAAAAGGAAATAACTTTAATCTGGCAAAAAAAAGTACAACGATACTGTAATAAGCTAAGGCCTAAGGGTATCTCGTGTGTGAAGCTAGATGATCAGAAAATAGGGCAGCCGTCAACGACAACGCCTCTGGCAATAGGACAGGAGGCCAGAGGACAGCCTTCGACGTTGTTTCCCCACCAATCAATGGCAATGCCCTTTGACCCCAATGTAAGAAATATTAAGATTGTGACAAAAGTAGTGCCGGCATCCAGACCACCAGATAGCACATAGTTATAATGTTTCCACCATTCTGGTCTGTATCTGTACGCAACAAAGCCCGATAAGAACCCAACAACAATCCAACTCGTGAAGTTGACTGTAACATTCTAAATTTTTTTATTAGGATTTAATTACTATTAAGAAATAATTAACTATGAAAAATAGAGTTATCTTATAATTATTA
>JBAGKO010000011.1:1750349-1768173 GCA_037177275.1 Acacia concinna
AAATATTTTATACATAATTAGGATTGATTATGTTTGATTCTCTATTATTTTGTACATTAATTCTATGCGTCAATCTCTCTGTACAAATATGGTTCCTCATATGTGAATAGATACAACATTCTGAATATTCTCATACAACCATGACCAACCTACGCTAGTAAAAAAACTTAATTTTTAAACCACTTAAAAATTGTCATTTAGACCACACTTATAAGTGGTCTAGATCCAGGTGGTTTAGAAAGTAAAGCAACTTTTACACCGCATGTATATATAGTTTGAAAGTTGATTTTTAAGACCTCATCTCATGATGCGGTCTAGAATGTCTAACCTTTTCCTCTTCCCTCTTTCTAATCTATCTCTTCCCCTCCATTTCTTGTTTGACATCAATAATTTTAAATCAAATCGAGTTATAAAGAAAATTCTTTTAAATAAACAGGGTTGATCGGTCGGTTTGGCCGGTCCTTGACCAGGTCAAACCGTTGACCGGTTTTTTAGTGACCGGACCAGACTATGGGCTGGTTCCTGGTTGGACTGGTTGAACCAGCCGGTTCGGTCCGGTCCGGTCCAGTTTTTTGAACATTGCTATTATTTACTTATCAATTAATCCATTATTTAGTCATTAATTAATTCTTTAAGAGGTACTGTAGAACTTCTTTTGTTCTTATGATTTGTTAAATTAGATCTTTAAAATTAGAATTAGTTGACTAATTCCAGTTGATTAAGAAAATTAGTTTGCATCAGTTGTCTGTATCGAAGATAACTTTTCTTTAAATATCATCTTTCATCACGAATAGAAACCCAAAAATATTAAACATACTAAGGATTATTATATTTTAATTCAGATTGATTATATTTGTTGGAGTTATTCGACGACCGAAACATGCGCGCACTCGGCGAGTGTTTAAAATTGTTAACAAAAGTTGCATTGATGCGTATGATGTAGTAAATCAAAGATGGAGAAATCTCAGAGAGAGGGAGAGAGGAGGAAGGAAGGATTGACCAAACATATAAGCGAATCAAGAGTACAAAAATAGTTTTAATCTATTTATAAAAAAGGAAATAAATTTAATCTGGCAAAAAAAAAAGTACAACGATACTGTAATAAGCTAAGGCCTAAGGGTATCTCGTGTGTGAAGCTAGGCGATCAGAAAACAGGGCAGCCGTCAACAACAACGCCTCTGGCAGTAGGACAGGAGGCTAGAGGACAGCCTTCGACGTTGTTTCCCCACCAATTAACGGCAATGCCCTTTGACCCCAACGTAAGAAATATTAAGATTGTGACAAAAGCAGTGCCGGCATCCAGACCCCCAGACAGCACATAGTTATAACGTTTCCACCATTCTGGTCTGTATCTGTACGCAACAAAGCCCGATAAGAACCCAACAACGATCCAACTCGTGAAGTTGACGGCGGTCGCCGGAGGCATCATTGACGTGGCGCCCAACAGCACTGGCATGTGGATGAGCTTTATCCATTTCTGCTCTGGGAATATCTTGTGAGCAATCCACACCAGAAGGGGAGCTATGCCGCCACCTAAGAAGAACCAGTTCACATTCCCATATTCTCTGAGGTCTCCGAAGATCCTGTGTGGGCCTACCAGACCCCAAATAACAGAGGCATCAAAGAACATTCTGTCTATCGGGCATGTCCAGGGGCTATCTACCGGTAACATTAATGTGTCGCACAGGTTAGGGATCGTCCCCATCAACCACCACGCAGTAAACGTGTAGACGAACACTGATATGATTGTTCCTACCACTTGCAATAATTAATAGCTTAAATTAGACCGTCTTGTTTTATAGGCCATGCTAAAATAGTATAATTTTGAAGATACAAAGGAGCTAGAACTGACCTGGGCCATGAACATTGCCCTTGGGGGAACCTTCATGTAATGACCGAGTTTGAAGTCTGCCAAAAAGGTTAGTGCCTGAGCCATGCTGATGTAGCCATACACCTTGAAGAGCATGTTGGCCACTGGGCGCTCTGGGTATATGTACCCAATGATGTACTCTGTTATAACGTTTAGACCCGGTTGCTGATTTGTAGTGGCTGTGATTATACCGATTGGGAGAGTGAAGAAAAGGGCAATTCCACAGGCCAGTAATACACCCCACCAAGGCAACTGAAGCGACTCAATGTAGTACTGGACAGAGAAAAATATCAAAGCTAGGTTCGTCACTAAGATGACAATAAACCACCACATGGGCACTTGTTTGTACTTCTTCATAAGTCTTGTGTGTATATCGACTGTTTTAGTATCTTCGAATGCTCTTTTGGTTTGCTTCCATATTTCTCTGCATGGTGAAATTAGTGCAAATGATCAGGCTCTAGAACTTTAAATCTCAACTTAATAAAGTAGGGGTCAATCATATATTTATATTATATATACCATTACCATACCTTCCGTTGAAGAGGAGAACATGGACAAGAGTAGCAGAAAGAGTAGCAAATCCCATGCCATAAGTCATTGCAAAGAAGGTGCTTAGATGTACTGGCCCACTAGCAGAATAAGCACTCCGATCAAGGCGAAATTGGGAATCGACAATCGTTGAGATGTCATATGTGGAGCCATTTCCGGCGAAAAGTTGATTAGAGAATATAGGGAAGGTTTTAGCCTTATAGAAATTGAAAAAGTAGGTTATGGGTGTCATTAAATACATAACGAAAACGAAGCCGACAGCAATATTAGCAGTAGCGAACCAGGGGCTGGAAAGTGGGCTGCCGAGGTAGGAAGAGATGGTAGGCCAATCCACCCCAAAAGACCCAATTCCTAGACCCTCCAAACCAGAACCTAACTGCTGCACCAGGATTGACTTGGGGCCGAGCCAACACACCCAAGAGAAAGAGGTCAACATTATGAAAAGATAGCCTGGAAGGATATAGTAAGCGAAGGCACAGATCATCGCAATGAGGAAAAACTGAGTTCGGGATAAACCGCCCTTGGATCTTCCTGTCTTCTCATGTAGAGCCCTGCATTTTTGTTATTACATATCATATCAACATTTCATTTTTCTGGTTTAAAAAAAACAAGAAGATGTATTTTCATATCTCTATCTAGTATCGCAGTATTTTAAGATATTAAGATAATAAAATACCTGAATAATGACACTTGAACCAGATTAGATGGCCACCACATTTCCCCTGGCTCAACCAAGAATTTCCTGAACAGTCCTGCCCAGCCAAACCCTAGGACCTGTAACACAAAAAGTATTTGATACTCATATACTAACTAATAGTATGATTTAATTCAAAATCTTGAAAATATTCTTGCATAAGAAGAAACAAAAAGAAAAAAAAGAAAGAAAAGAAGGATTATCGGTTATTAGAAGGTTACCTGAGTGGTGATCATAACAAGAAAGGCCGGAAGAAAAGTAAGCTCTCTCTTATAAAGAAGCTTGACGGCAGTTAAAACATGAGTGGCATAAACAGTACCAGCACCACAGTTGGCAAAGATGGTGATGAGAACATGCTCCTTAATATTGAAAGGCCCTGGGTTCAAAGAGAACTCGAAACGTGTGCCCTCGAACACAGGACGAGTCGGCAACATCCTCGCCATCAAGTGGCCTATCGGAACAACGGCTATCTGAATGCAAACTGAGCTCACAGTCAAAGGTTGCTTTCTGTACCAGAAGAACTGGTTCACAAACGACAGCAAAACGCAAGAAATGATGCCAAGAACCCACATCCTGAAAGTGAGAGTAGGCATGGTTGGATCATCTGTTTTCGGCACCGTGAGTTCAACCTGCCTGATCGGACACTCATAGGCAACCTCCTCTTCAGTCTTTTTTCCAAGACCATCCTCTAGAGTTATTGTCGTATCCATAGCTACGACTCAGGGACTCTGAAAAAAGCAAGTTTATGTTATGTTGCAACTTACAAGTTTTGAAACAAACAAGTTTTTGTGATCAGAAATTGTGAGTGCGGCATAGCCATTAAATAGAGAATGAAGGCGTGGAGAGATGGACAGATGGATAAATAATATATCTAAAATATTAGATTTATGATATAATTTATCTTTTTTATAATAATTATATAATTATTCTAACAATATTTTTAATATTTTCCACATACTACTACTAGAGGGTTACGTTTATTTAATTTCTAAAGTTTGAAATTTAAATAATATATCTTTATTTTTGTATCAGAATATAAATTATGATATAATTTATCCTTTTTTATAATAATTATATAATTAATCTAAAAATATTTTTAATATTTTCCACATATTACCACTAGAGGGTTACGTTTATTTAATTTCTAAAATTTGAAATTTAAATAATATATCTTTATTTTTGTATCAGAATATAATATATCTTTAAGTAAGATATCAAATTAAAGATAGGTAGAAAGATTTAAAAATATACTTGATAGAAATATAGAATATGGATGGAGAAGAATTATGGTTCAATTATGTTTCTAGGAAATTTAGATATATTTGAATTATCAGTATTTTGATATTTTAAATACTATTAAGATTTGAGAAAAAAATACTATTAAGATTAGGTGGTTTTGTTGTTATTGATGTTGGTAGAATTTTACTATTTATTTGGATATTGAATTGATTGTTGTTATATCTTATCTGTCTTTGATATTTCCTCTTCCCTCTTTCCAATCTATCTCTTCCCCTCCCTTTCTTGTTTGACATCAATAATTGTAAATCAAACCGAGTTGTAAAGAAAATTCTTCATTAAGGACAAATAAAATTAAAAAATTATATTAAAGCTCGAAATTTTAAATCGTATCTAGACGTGAGCTGGATGGTTTAATGATCCAAATTATAATAATAATAAATTATAATAATGACATGATGATTTTTTAAGAAAAAAATTCCTGAAATTTGATTTTTTTTTTTTTTTGGCTAGTTTGAAATTTAAAACAGATGGCAAAAGACTAATTCATATATTTTGTACATATATAGTAACATGGCATGTGCGAGCCAAATAGTAGGCAGTATCCGATTGCTTATAATCTTATATATCTTTTGTCTTTTTTAACAAATATGGCTTATGCCTTATATGTCGGTTCACGTAAAAGTTTGGTGAATATCCCGCTTTTCTATTTCAGTTTGGTTCTCGTAAGATAACTCAAATACATTAAAAAAGTATATCTCTACCCGATCATAAAATATTTTCTAGTTCTTTTTGTGTAACATTATTATTAGATAGTGTTGGCAAAAAAAAAACATTATTATTAGATAGTTCTTTTGTATAATGAAAAAAATGAATCATCAACTATATTCTTAAAAACTTGTAATAGTAATAAACGGGTTAATTTATATCATCAATCAATAAATACACAATATTAATGATTAAACAATCATATTTAAAAATAATTTGATTGTTCAGGCAAAAAAAATAATTTGATTGATTCTTAAATTTATTAATTTCCTCAGAACATGGTCCATCGGTCTCAGAACATGAATAATGGCATGATTGTTTCTTTTCTTTTCTTTTCTTTTTTCAAAACAGTGTCATAAAATCAATCAATCCATAAACTGTCATAAACTATATTGTTGATATCTTCGGTCATGATTTTCTTATTTTACTGGTTGAATTTGAATTTAATATAGTTTTTGCTTTTGAGTTTTGCCATTACTGGCAAGTTTTAATACTATTTGATTTCACTGTTAAAAGACTGTTAATGTTGATTTTTCCCCTTCACCTCCAAAAACAATTTCGGACTTCTTTTTTCACAATGATTATCAAATCAATGTCGATTACCTTTTAGTGCCGAAGACACATGTTTGTTTTTTTTTTAAAACCAAGGTATCCCAACTCGGTAGACTAATGATTAATCCTCCGCTTATTGTAGGTTACTCTATGAGAAGGACAGCTGGCTAAGAGATTTAACGCTACTCCTACCTAAAGCCAGGAATCGAACCCCTGACTAAGATTAAAGACACATGTTTGTTACCTGCCAATATATTTTGATAATCACATTACCTAATATTATTTAAAACGGTTCTTCTTAATAAAGTGACGGTGATGATTCATAACTCTATTAATTTATAAAAAACAGAAACTGGAAGGGGAAAAAAATAAGAGTTAATGTGCAATTTTAACGATAAAGCCCTTTTTTTTGCTTTCGTAAGGTATCCCCATCCCGGTAGGCTAAAGACTAAACATTTACTCATTGTTTAACAATAAACTTAAATAAAAGAGGTACTGGCACCATAGACTTTTTTAAATGCAAAAATGTATATGAATTTTATAAAAGGGGATAATTTTATCTTAGTAGTCAATACTAACGCTGTAATGTGGCTCCCATGGGGTGTCTAATTTTTTTTAAGGGTGGAAGTGCAATTTTAACAATAACATTTTGTGCCATGGGCATCTAACACCAGTAAATTTTATTAAAAAGTGTTAAAGTATACATAAAGTTAACAAATAGGGGAAATTTTAATAATAATGTTAACTTCATGCAAACACGCATTATTTATGTTAACTTGTTATTGTTGGAGATAGTTACTTCTTTCGTTATCTCCCTCCCTCCCTCTAAAGAAAGAAGCAATTATCTCCACACAAAAAACCATGTGAGACCCAACAACGGTTTGCATGAAGAAAGAAGTAATTATCTCACAAAAAAATTGCCCCTATAAAAGGGGTAATTTTATCTTAGTACTAATGATGTAATGTGGGTCCCTCAGGGTGTCTAATTTTTTTTTGAAAAATTTCAATAAAGGATCGCAATTGGGAATTAATATCAGTGCAGCCCATAAATAAGTGAATGGATCATATGAACACGAATCTTTCTTGTTCATATGACTCATTCACTTGTTTATGGGCTGCGCTAATATTAATTCACAACTGCGGTCCTTTATTAAAATTCCCCTTTTTTTTAGGGTGAATGTGCAATTTTAATAATAACATTTTGTGCTGTGGGCATCTAGCAGCAGTAGGTTTTATTAAGAAATGTTGAAATATACATAAACTTAACAAATATGGGCAATTTTAATAATTACGTTAACTATATGCAAATACTCGGTGTTCTTCTTCTTCTGTTTTTTTTTTTTTTTTTGAGATAATTACTTCTTTCGTCATCTCACTCCCTCTCTCTAAAGAAAGAAGCAATTATTTAAAAAAAAAATCATGTGGGACCCAATGACAGTTTGCATGAAGTAATTATCTAAAAAAAAAAATTGCCCCTATAGAAGGGGTAATTTTATCTTAGTACTAACGATATAATGTGGGTTTCTTAGGGTGTTTACTTTTTTTTTAGGGTGAATGTGCAATTTTAATAATAATATTTTGTGCTGTGGGCATCTAGCAACAGTAGATCTTATTAAAAAGCGTTGAAATATACATAAACTTAATAAATATAGGCAATTTTAACAATAATGTTAACTTTATGCAAACATATGGTATTCTTCTTCTTCTGTTTTTCTTTTTTAAGATAATTAGTTCTTTCTTTATCTCCCTCCCTCTTTCTAAAGAAAGAAGCAATTATCTCCCTCAAAAAAAAAATACATGTGGGACCCACATACACTAAAAGTAATGACTATTTGCATGAAGTCAACGTCATAATGATAATTGACTATATTTATAAAGTTTATGTATATATACTTTAACACCTTAATAGTATTAGATGCTCCTAGAATAAAAACATTATTGTTAAAATTGCACCTTCATCCTTTAAAAATATTGGACACCAATATAGTTTGTGAAACCCACATAATACCATTAGTACTAAGATAATGGTTATGTTAAAATTGTCTCCTTTTATAAAACTTATGTGCATTTTAGCGCCCAAAATTTTTTTATAGTGCTATGAAAGTTTTTTATTAAATTGCACCTTTTTCCCAAAACAAATAATAAAACGGAACGAGATTAATAATTACCATATATTTATTATTTATGAGACTCAAGGGTTAGTGTTGATGTATTTACAGCTAGCAAAAATGCGAACTGCAAATGCTTGACCTACACAACCTGCTGGCTAATGCGGGCTGGCCCACGAATTTATTTATTTATTCATTTGGAGTGGCAAGTAATAAAGGCTAAGTGTGTATCATATGCTTAACCCTTTTTATTTATGTGAAAATAAGACAAAGGTAATGTAAATAGACCTACCTATTTTATATCACACAAAAATAAATTAGCTTAATTGAGTGTATTGAATTAATCCCTCCTTTTTTCTTCCCACAAAGGCATGGTCCCTTTATTAAAAAAATATAAAATTGCGTGGGCTGTAGACTGACCTACAAACTCACATATGTGGTGGATTAAAGTTAACATTTTACCAACCCGCAAAAGTATGGGTTGCACACAACCTTAGTACGTTTTGAGTTCCACTCAAGGGCATGGCCCTCTTTAAAACTCTCTCTCAAAATTTTGTGCATTCAAATAAAACACAGTGCATTATACTACAAAATACTCACATACTACCAATTGTTCGTTTTTCTTGTTTTTTAAACTATCCTAAGCAAATTGCAGAGAGGTATTTCCCATTAATAAATTATATAATATTATATTAATATATTACTTATTCTTATTTTTTATGCAATATTATATTCTGGGTACTACTTATAAACGGATCTCTCAATTGATCCAATATGCATTGTAGATTATATCAATGCTGTTTTTAACTAATTAGCTTTACATGTTTGTACCAAAAACGGATCTTTTCTTTAACGGTACGAATTTAGTTTGGCCAGAAAAAGAAAATGGTATGAAATTAGGCAAAAAAAACTACCCATCGCACTTAATAAATATATTTACTTTCTAGTGCAACATTATATATGAAGGGAAGGAGGGAGTAGTTTGAATTGAAATTATGAGCACGCACAAGTCACAGCAAGAACAGGGGTACTCGTGGCAGACCAAAAATAAAAAATAAAAATCAACTTGAGCGATAAGAGAAGGGCTGTAAATTTCAAATATTAATAACTAGTCTCAATTCTGAATCAGTATGATTTCTGAAAAATACCCCGGTAAACTCCCCTCCCACGCAAGAGAACCGCATTCATTATACAGTCCTGTGAACATGAAAATGAAGCCAACAAAATCTAACAAGCAGGATTATGGTATGCGTACAAGCATAACCCCAACATCTCATTTATTTACCCCTTAGCTAAGTATTACTACTACTGCAAGTTAACATCTAAGATCAGATAGAAAGATTTCTTGACGACACTATGTCTGGAATACTTGCCATCAAATATTACCCTGATTTATAGTGATTACCTTGAAAAGTTCTGATCTGTCTGACCACAAGCAACACAACACTAGAATTCTGTATCATGGTTGAGTTGAGCTTAGTTGAATGAGCTTGCATTGACACTTGAAATTTGACCAAAATGCCCGTGGTTGACACAAATGAAGAAAGAAGCCGGTAGATGAGTCACCAACGCAGCAACTTCATCTGCTATATACTTAAAAGCAGAACTTGTGAAGCTACTTTCCACATGATATCAAAACCAACATATGTCACGAGGGAGTACACTCAATGAACCATAAAATCAACTAAAGAGGTCAATCCTAGATCCCTCCTTTCTCCAAATCCCGCCATGTTTTTACCCATCCAAGCACATTGCTTAATAGAACACACAAAATCACCTGCAAACCCTGATTTAGGGATCAATGACTTGACAATCTACAACACCCTGAACCCAGATAATAAAAAAAAACCCTAAAACTCTCAATTCATAAAGTATCCTGCAATGACGATCAAAATCACCAATAATTGCTAGCAAAGAGACAACAGGCGCAGAAGCTACTTCAGACTGGAGGCTAGCGCCAACCACCAAATAACTGAAGGCATCACTCATAAAATGTTACATGCCAAAAATGCCTAATAATCACTCTTCAAACACCTCTGTTCACGGTCACAAAATAAAATACTTATAAAAATTATAATTAATATCAGTACACTGAAAAACTAAAGTGCATATTAATGTATCGTCACCAATTATTATTATAGCTACTATTCACAACGTTAGTAAAGTCAAGGTTGGCACCACCGGTGGGAATAAACCAGTGACTGCTATAACACTGCAAGATCATAAACAAACAACTAAATATCTAAATCTATAACGTAAAACACAAATGAAGAGGTCAAATGTCAAATTACAATGAGAAAAATGTTCCTAAGCAAAAGCTGTAAAATACTTATAAAAAAGATAGATCATAAAACCAAATACATAAACATTATTAATATTAGGCAGAGAAAAAGATTGCAGCATGAATTGAACCCAACCCTATCATTCAAACCTGAATAGCAGAACTAGCTGCAAAGATCATGCACATATTTTGCTTTCAGCGCAAAGCAAGAACGCGCATCTAAGTTTTCTCTAGAAACGCCCTCTCTTGTAAAAAACATTGGCTTCCCATGCATGAAAATTAGACAACGTGCTGTCTTTCCTGCTTTGATTCCCATAATGAATTTGTTATATGCATAATGAAATATACGTAGAAGTTCAAGGTTATTTGCTAATGCATCTGTATTCTTTAGAATACATGTCATGTAAGCAATATACTCAGTAGCCACAATTTAATTTTCCTTTTAACTATATAAACAGTTAAAAGACATTATTTGACGTTATAGAATCCTCACAAGCAAAGGCATGAAAAGTATGCTTCAAATTGATAACCATATGCCAGGGCAGCAAGAATCCACCTTCAATAACAAGAAAATAATCTGAACACAGACAATCTGAGGTAATTTATTCGTAATAAATCAGACAGTCTCCTCAAACAAATATACACTCAGCATAAGAAAGGCGCAAGATTCAGCTTGTCTTAACGAATGCGGCTGTGGTTCTCGAGCTAAAAGAGAGGTCTCTAATACTTGATGAGTGAGTCCTACAGAGAATTGCCGCTTCATGATTCAGTTTGATTTACTATTCATAAACGAAGCTTTAAGTCAGCACCAAACGACCGTCGTTAATAGAAGTTCACGAAACAAAACGATAGAATTAATCAGCTGCAGACGAATAGTTCAACGCTTGCCGCGATGCCCGCCACCTGACCTTGCACCAGGATAGCGAGCAAATTGGAACCTTAAATTGACCGAGTTGCGGTCAAGCTCATCGAATTTGTAACCTGCAAAATTAAGGCCCACTGTTTTACGCTGAACAATTAGCCACATCAACGGCCGATTACGGGTGTCAGAAGACAGAATGCATAACGCGTCCGTTATCTTACCTCAGTTTAAGACATATTAATCCTGAAATACACCTGAAAAATGTTTAAACCCAATATCTAACATATTTGTAAATGCGAGTTCCTCACTCATTACAAAAGGAGCTAAAAAATCACCCAAGAAAAGACACGAGAAGAGCCACCTTAAATAATTTTCCACAGTTAGACTATCTCGGCCTTTAGACACAGTGAAACATGTGAATTTTGGCACAAGTGTATCCTAAGCCTCAGGAGGAGACAAGTCATTGTAATAAAAAAAACGTTTTGTTGGATATTATCCTCACTCATGTCTAATCGTTAGTTAGAAAGATACAAAGAATCAGATCTGCCTTCTACACTAGTGGTATCTTTAGTTAAATGGGCTTCTATTTCAAGCAACAGTATATTTCCCTTTTTCTTAATCCATACAAACAAGACGTTACACTAAGCCATGAAGGAGAACACATCCATGATTTCGAAATATCTGCCCAGCTGGTGTTTATGGCTGAACGCGATGTGTATGTAACCCAAGAAATCAATGAAAATTGATGTCAACTTTACCACTGCGCACAGAAACGGTAAGTGAATAACATTAATGGCATAAGCCATAAAGCAACCTTCCAAGCTTCAGTCTCACCTTCATCTCAGTCAAACCAATCCCCAATGGCCAAATAAAGCTAACAACAAAATGGAGAAGAGGACCAATTGCATAGGGAAAAGTAATTAATAAGCATAGGAGCTGTTTTAGAACATATACTCTGCCACAAAATAGCTCCAATCTCATCAAGGCACCTTAGTGCAATTCCGTTACTCATTTGTACCACCGCAGGAATCAATCACGCCCTAGACCCAATCCAACCCCTGGAAACGGTCGCTCGTTGCTCATCTTTATTACCATAAAACCAAATGCGTATACTTCATTCCAACCAGACTCACTCTTGCCAATCAAAAGACCAAAGGGTAGTATAAAGAAATTCCATATATAAATCATTCCTTTGCACTCTTATGTTGGTGATATTCCACACCAAAAAAAAAAAAAACTACAGATGAGTTCTATTTCTCTATAATCAACACAATAAGGAAAAATGCAACACCATAGGATGGGCACATGCTCATTGCTGTCATTTCTAGAATCATAGAAAAACGAATCTTACCCTGCAAGGCATCCATAGCAGTCGCTGCATGGGCTGGACTCACAAAATCAACAAAACAAAGTACCAACGGTTCACCCCCAGGCTGCACGTGATCCAATTCAAAAGTCAATCAAATGCAACAGATATATATTTCTATGTAACAATTAAACTTACTTGTCTTGATTCCTTGCTAACAAGTCTAACTTCTTTGTAGCCAACAAAAGGACGAAAGATGTCTGTACATTAAAGTTAAGAAGCCAGAAAGAGTATTTAACACCGTCACTCTAGCATCACTCGTTACACCTATTTCTTCACAAATGATTCTATATTCTGCACTAGACAATATACGTACATTTTTGTAATAAGCATTGCACATGAGATGAATAAAAGTGGTGTAAATTTGACATTGTGCAAATATGCAATTAAAAAGCTTCAACATAAGAGGAATCAGATAAAAGGATACGAGCTACTTCTCGTCTTGTGCAGTTGGAAGGTAAGCCCTCCACATACAGTGTATTGGTAGCCTCAGGGGGAAGCAGACGCTCAGCCCTTCCACTACTTTGTCCCAGGGTTTTCTCTTTTGCAGTTGTTGTTGGGTCAACTGCCCCAATACCATGGGCATATGGATCATCAACAGGACGACTGGAAACCACTCCACCAAAGGTTCTGGTAGACTGCCCGGAACCATAAGAGGAAACTTGCTGAAACATGTACATAATGTTAGACATAAACCCATAGGTCCACTTGGTATACCGGATTTCTCCTGCAATTAAACATGCTTGAGCAAGGTTTAGTGCTGTATTCTTTTGATTATTGCACAGTATAGAACAGGAGATAGCATGTTTACTGAATTGTATGGGAGTAGCATGTGGAATTAATGTTAAGACAAAAAATTGTTCAAGAATTTCTGTGAGAAAATTTCCTTCAATTATTTTTCCCCTAACTTCACATCTCCTTACTAGGCATTCAGAGATCAAATCTTTGATTGAGATTTCTTTTTTCCAGCAGTTACAAGTTAAAAACTAAGAATATTAAATTGAACAGATTCCTAGTCCTTCCATATGCATCAACACAAAAAAAGAACCAATACATCTTATATGCCTAAAAGTTAATGTGCATAGTGCTAAAAAAAGAAACTAACATGCAAATCAGGGGCACAAGAGACCAAGACATATACTCTTCACCATTTAGAAATGGTTATTCGTAAGAAACAAGCAGTACCGTGCTATGAAGGTAACGCTCATAGGATGCTTCAAGGGATTCTGTATCTCTAATTACTTGAAGGCCGCCTCTATCATCATCACGGGGAAAGTAATTGGCTAAGTCATGAACACCAGAGACATCTTGAAAGTTAAGCAATATTTTTAATTAACAATCAGAGAGAGACCAGAACATGAGAGAAAATAATCATTTGCAAGACAGTGATGGCATGAGAAAAAGTTCATTTGCCGAGATATGAAAATAACAATAAGATAATATAAATTTCAGACATCTGCTGAAGATTATAAAACTCTGGATGAACACAATCTAACGCAGAATCAGAACTTCCTAAAACAGCATGAACCCTTTTTATTAGGATACCAAAAGATCAAAGACCCCATATCTGGTCTTATGTAATTTGTGGATCTCTGTGTATTATTTATTTGCTATTTCAGTTTCAAACAAAGGGCCTGTATGCCAAAGGCTTTTAAAATTGTTTGTCGCAAATGTATACTTACAATAGAATGGTGAAATAGCAGAGGCCAGCATAATTTATTCGGCGGCCTTCATAACTGGTTGATTCTACATACATTTTAGTCTAGGTGTACGAATTTTTGTACAAGCAACCAATCTTATTGATGTCACATAGGCAAAGATACAAGTCTACCACATATTAATATAATTTCTTATATTTAGACTTGCGCATTCGTCAATTCGAAGTATTTTTATATATTATTGAATTTGACTATGGCAGAGACTTCGAATTGAGATATCCCAAGAAGAAGAACTAGAGTTCTATTTGGAGGTGGGGAAACTCACAAGGTATCCAGTCCGGGAGAACTACATCATACCGTGCAACAAATAAAGATGACCTATTATTTACTGGTCGTTGAAATGATAATCATTTTCCGCCTCTTTTCCCAGAGTTCCCAATCAAATAATAATAACTCAAGCAGAACCAAGTAAAATTTTTTGGGAATTCTCAATGCTTTAAATCATTAAAACAGTGTTTGGTATAGTAGACCATCAGATCGCCCTCAAGTGGAATTCCATTTGGATCTCAAACAAAGCTATCCCTTTCCAATTTTCCCATATGTCTCCTTAGTCCTTACACACATGATCCCACAAAATTTGGAATGTTTCCATTCTCCATTTGTTAATCAGTCGTAAACCTCATAGCTGGTATACGACTATACCACCGAATCCCCCTCCCCTTCCCAAACTACATATTGGTGGGGGGAACTACCACTCTTTGAAAACTGGATAGCAAAACCACATGTTCTACTTCTAACCTGGCCTATCTGCAACCGATAAAGACTCAATTTTTAGCCATTTCAGCGAGATTCAAACAGTGCACAACCTCTTAAAAACCCTAAATTACACCAATGAGGCAAGCAATTTACATACCGTACTCGGTACGCGACCGCTTTCCGGCTATCGAAGGCATCGACGACGGCATCTGCCGTGCGTCGCTGTATCTCCAATAAGCATCAGACATGATGATTATTACAGTCGGTCGGACGGACAGATGCACCGGAGGAGAGATTGATTGATGATGCGTTTACTGGCGTGTTTGGGTCTTCGGTTGGGAAGAAAAAGAAAAAAGTTAAAAAAAAAAACTGCTCATTAAAAGAATATCGTTGGCCGAAAGCAAACCGAAAACATTTTTCGTTTTTTTTAAAAAAAAATTTTGGCGTGCCAGCTCTCAAACTCCTGCGGCAAGTTTAAAAGCATCACTGTAGTCTGTAAACCACGAGTGCACGAGTTACAAATGGTTCGTTTCATATTTATTTTTGGGTTACCTATCATTTCTGCAGAAACTAAGGAGTATTATGGATGTGTGTGGAATAGTGGTGGGGTAAATGAATTATTTATAAATAAACTTAAATATAAGTGAGATTGTGTAAAGTGATTAATATTTCCCTGTTTTTGTGGCTAAAGCAATTAATTGAACTAAGTCATAACTAATTATATCGTTTAGGGTAATTCAAAGAGTTGAGTTTAGATGAGAAAATATGTAAATTTATAGATCGATTAAATAAAAATCTTAAATAAAGAATTAATTAAAACGAAATTCAAATCAATTATGATGAATGAAATTTACATGGAATTAACTTTCTTTACCTAAATTAATTAATTATATCATAGTGAGATTTAAAATGGTTAGAATTAATACAGCTAATTGAAATATGAGAAACCCTCAAGTACATAACAATTAATCTATTAGAAAATTCATAACAAAAAAGCTAATTAATTAAACCCTTTAAAACCAATCACAAATATTTTCAAATTAATTTTAAAACTCTTTTTTACCATTATCTAATTAAACAACTAAACAATTATTTAATTCAATCAAATAATCAAGAGAGAATAAATCCAATTGACAATTAAATTAATAATGAAACTCAATTTACTCTATCAAATGTTTGAGGATAAATCAATCCAAAACATTAATCTAATTAAAAAGAAAATAGGTCTACAATTTAAAACTAGACTTAAAACTAAATAACTCAAAATTTTAAATTAAAATAATAATTGAAAAGAATCTCCCTTGTGGTATTCAATTATAACTCTATGCTCTAATCTTCCCCCGTACTCCTTCCAAATTGTTTCCTTAAGAAATCATGCTGCCATGAATTTCCTTTCTCCTTCACAGTCCGTCACGCACACGATCATGGGTTCTGTTGTGATGGTGGTTAATGAATGTTGACGTGGGTATCTAGAGAGGTGGGAATTGAGGGGTGGTGTGAGCGAATTGATGAATGTGCTACGTGAGGGTCTGTGCGTAGGAGAAGAAAACAAATGAAATTTATGATTGTTTGGCCAGATGTATGAGAACGGTGAAAGAATGGTGGATGTGCAGGCGGTGAGAGTGTGGCGGCGTGTCTTTCTTGGGCTTCTCTCTTTTTTATAAATAAATAACAGCTAGGTCATAGGATAAGAAAGAGACTATTTTGAAAAGCTCTACAATCCAGATGAAAATCGGCAAACAACATATGCCCATCATAACCTGTTCCCACCTCTACCTGACCATTGGATCGCTGTTTTAAATGCCCCACTCACTAAAGCAGAGATGAAAAATGCACTTGTTGAAATGGCTCCCCTCAAATCTCCTGGAGTGAATGGAATCCATATGCTTTTCTTTCAAAGACAATGGGAAACTGTGAGCGACACTCTGTTTAGAGAAATTAAGCAAGTCTTTGATGGTGGGGCGTTAGACCCCAAATTAAACCAAACCCTGATTACTCTTATACCTAAGGTGGAAAGCCCTCAAAGTATCAAGGAGTTCAGACCAATCAGCTTGTGCTCCACTGTGTATAAATTAATCACCAAGATTGTTGCTAATCGACTTAAGGGTGTGATGCCTTTTCTTTGCACTCCTCATCAATCAAGTTTCATTAAAGGCCGAAGCATTATAGATAACATTATTATAGCCCAAGAGGTGATTCACTCAATGAAGAGGAAGACTGAGAAAACTGGATGGATGGCAATCAAAGTTGATCTCGAAAAGGCTTTTGATAGACTTGATTGGAAATTCATAAAAGAAACTCTTCAGGAGACTCACATTCCTGACATGTTGATCGAACTAATTCTTAAATGTATAACATCCTCTTCAATGCAAGTTATTTGGAACAACTCCCTATCCACTACTTTCAAACCTTTACGAGGTATACGGCAAGGAGATCCTCTTTCACCCTACCTTTTTGTCCTCTACATGGAACGCCTATCTCAAGTAGTGAATAGTAAAGTTAATAGCAAGTCTTGGCAAGCTATTAGATTGGGAAGAAACGGCCCCCCTCTATCCCACCTCTTCTTTGCTGATAACCTCATCCTGTATAGCACCATGGCACCATCTCAAATTCAGATCATCAAAGAAACTCTAAGTGAATTTTGCTCTGCCTCTGGTCAAAAGATCAATGAGACCAAGACTAGAATATATTTCTCTAGCAATATTTCCTCTACAGAAGCGGAAATCATCTGTCAAAGTTTTGGGTTCCAAAAAACTTCACTCCTTGGAAATTATCTAGGAGTTCCTTTAATAAGTGGCAGAATCACCAAAAACACTTATCAGTACATTGAAGAGAAGGTGCAAAAGAAATTAGCAGGATGGAAAGCCAAATCCCTCTCACTGGCAGGTAGAATCACTCTTGCTCAATCGGTACTCTCAAGCATCCCTCTTTATACCATGCAAACTGTGAGACTACTAGTGCATACTTGTAATAGACTTCAGTCTTTGATCAAAAACTTCATATGGGGATCCACTCCTAACCAAAAGAGCATACACCTCCTTAAATGAGGTAGCATCTGTCAACCAAAGCAGCATGGAGGATGTGGAATCAAGGATCTTAGAGGTATGAACTCAGCTTTCTTAAT
>JBAGKO010000011.1:1778515-1791917 GCA_037177275.1 Acacia concinna
TCAAGGATGGGTGAATAGAATATTATGGTGTATAAATTTTGTCTCTTTCTCTATTATGCTCTCTAGAAAAAGAGTATCTTGTCTTACACCGAAGAGAGGGATTCACCAAGGAGACCCTCTGTCTCCGTATTTGTTCATAATTATTAGCAATGTCATGTCTAGAATGATTGAGAAAGCTACCAGTAATGGTCTAATAAGAGGTATAAAAGTAGCTCGGGGATGACCCCAATCACTCATAGCTTGTTCGCCGATGATTCAGTTTTATTTCTCTAAGCTGAAACTAGTGCTTGTAGATGTTTGAAGAATATTTTGGATATGTATTGCTCGGTGTCTGGACAAATGGTTAATGTAAACAAGTCATGTTTGTTTTTTTTCAAGGAATACTCCTCTATTACTAAGGGAAGAAATTGGGCAAATTTTTCAGGTGCATGCAGTGGACTCCCCAGGAAATTACTTGGGACTACCAATTTTATGGGGGAGATCAAAGCATCAGGCCCTTGACTTCGTGGTGGAACAATTAAAGAAGAGAGTCCAAGGATGGCAACACAATTATCTATCTGAAGCTGGGAGAGAGGTACTTATCAAATCCGTGGCCAATTCAATTCCAATATATTCAATGTCATGTTTTATTTTCCCAAAAAGCACTCTAAAAAAGCTGGACCAAATTGTATCTAAATTTTGGTGGAAAAGTTCTAAAACCAAAAGGAAGATACATTGGGTTTTAAAAGCAAAGATGAAGTTACATAAAAGTAAAAGGGGTTATGGGGTTGAGAAACTTCGGGGCATTTAATTTGGCTTTAGTTGCTAAATTGGGATGGCGAATTTTGCAGGAACCAGATCAACTGTGGGTTAAATTGCTGAAAGCCATATACTTCCCAAAATCCAGTTTCCTAGAAGCAACTCAAGGGGGAAGAGCCTCCTGGCTATGGATAAGCATTTCAAAGGGAAGGGAGGTGCTGGAAGGAAACTTGTTATCAAGCATCGGTAATGGGAAGAGAACAAAAATATGGTCTGACCCATGGCTAGCTAAATTACCAGGTAAAAAATTATTATCTCCTTGTCCTCGTGATGTGCTTTACAACCTTACGGTAGATAGATTGAGGATAAATGGTGGGTGGGATTTAAACTTGATTGAGGGTTGGTTAAATGAGAATGAAAAGAGTGTTATTCTAGAAACAATGGTTGCATCTAACGAAAGGGAGGATAAATGGTTATGGACTAGAGGGAGTAAAGGGTGCTATTCGGTTAAGGAAGGCTATAGGACTGCAAAGGAAATGCTGAGGAGGGAAGAGGTAGGGAACATGGCAAGCTCCTCAGTATCAAATGGCCAAAAGGTGTGGAAAGAAATATGGAAAATGAAGACACCCCACAAGATTAAAACCTTCATGTGGAGGCTATTATCTAATGCCCTCCCCTCTTTAGAGAATCTCAGCAAGAAAGGAGTGTGTAATGTAGGTATCTGCTTGATATGTAAACAAAGAATGAAATCAGTTGTTCATTTATTTTGTTCATGTGAATGAGTGAGGAGATTCTGGTTTGGTAGTGAATTTTCTTTTCATTTTAATGAGGACTCCATCACCGATGTAAAATTATGGATTTACCAATGCTTTGTTGAGCTGAATATGTCTGATTGGCAAAAAGCTTTGATGGCCATGATACTGTGGAAAATTTGGAAAGAAAGGAATAAGCATATATATGAGAATCAGGAACCTAACCCCATTTTTGTATTTGCACAAGCTGGGAAGACTCTACAGGAATATTGGGAGGCACGGGGCTGGATTAAAGAAGCAAGGCAGCAAGACACTTCGCATAACCTGTCACGATTGAGAGAAGCAAAATAGAGAAAACCTGAAGGTAATGAGTTGAAAATTAATTCTGATTGTGCCTCTTCAAGTAATGAAGGGAAAGCTGCCATTGCTTTTGTTGTGAGGGATGCAAATGGATGGATGTTAGATGGAGAATCCAGTATTGTGAATGCTGATTCAGTTTTTATAGGGGAAAGTCTTGCATTACTGAGAGCTGTCCAATTCGCTATTGGAAGTCAGCTTGAGGATGTTTGGTTTGAGGCTGATAATCAGGTTTTAATTAAATGTGTTCTGGAAAAATGTTCCCCTCCTAGTTGGAATTGTAATATTATTTTGGAGAACATAATTTCTTTAAGAAACACTGGAAGGAACTATAACTTTAGGTTTGTTCCTAGAGAAGCTAACTTGGTCCCTAACTGGATCGCCAAGGCTTCTTTGAGAGGGTCTTGTCCTGGCGACTAGATAGACAGACCATCTCCCCAATTGCAGGAACTTTTGGACAGAGATCTGGACGAGTCTAAGATAGATCATGGTTGATTTGTATTTTGTTTATTATTTAGATTATGTTGGTAGTATTTATGTTTGAACTTGTCCTATTTTATGAGAATACTTTCTTTGGCAAAAAAAAAACAGAGAGAGAGAGAGATGTATTTTTGTAAAGTCATGTTTTTTTATTAAGGGATTTATATGAAGAGTTGTATAGAGAGTTATGACATTAAAAGTTATCAAGATAGTGTCGTTTGGGTTTTTAGAGGCACATGTGAAAGATTATAGCTATATGTATAACAGCCACCACTTGGTAAAAAGTTGAATTTATTTATGAGAAAACTATACATAATATAAATGTATAACATTACACATATCTATTCATGAATCTGTATATAATATTTATGAATCTCACCAATTGTTATGACTTTTAATTGAAGAAGTGTTGTTTTAAAAGGCATCACTTCAATGCATCACTTCACTGCCTATAAATACCTAACACTACTAGTCATTTTGAATTATTAGAATCCTCACAATAGATCAAACTCATTGCTTTTATCATTGAGTGCACACAAAAATAAAGTCAATTTATCATTTTGTAAAAGCCATTGTTGTCTTGCTTAAGTTTTAGAAGTACAATCCATACTCAAAGATTTTCTTTGTATCCTGCAGGAAATTCACCTGTCAATTCAACTTGCATCCTATAAGATAGGTATAGGTGGGGTGAATTAAGCTTAAAGGAAAGTTATGCCCACGTTTTAAAGACATTGTGCACTACTTTCTCTTTTATCTTTTCTTTTTATAATCTCCAGAGATCCGGCCCATCGAACAGAAATGTCTATATCCTTATTATTTCCACCTTTCACCATCTCCAACCACTTGTTTTTGTCACTTGCCTAGCAAGTCATGTCCCTGTATTTTGCCTACATAATGAAGTAGTGGAGGCGTTCAAATATCAAACATTCATGTTATTGCGTAGTGGTAAAAAGTTTATGGCATTTTCCAATAAAAATAAAAAAAATCGCGCCCATTGACTTTAAGATATGCTCATGTGCTTGCATAAGTCAACATCCTTAGGTTTTTTTAAAAAATAAAAATAAAAATTAGCCAGGGATTAAGAAAATATTTAGATCAAGTTCCTTATATCCATTTTATTATTTTCCATTCACATATGACTATGTGTTCTATTTATTGTATTTAAATTTATAATTAAAAAATTATAATTTTAAAATAAAATATATGGCCATATGTGATTGAAGAACTTGATAGAACGAATATAAAAAATTTAACGTAAATATGATGAAGATTATCACAGGGTCCATCAAGGGTGTGTGCATGTGCTCAATGAAAAACCCTCACCGTCAACGCAGAGATTGTTGCGCCAGAATGACCAGGATATATCGGTGTATAATTTTTTTCCAATTTATCTCCATCACAACTGCATATTTAATTCCTTGACTGCCATTCCTGTTAATTAATATTAATATTGAAGGGAAAACTTTACTGCACACTATCGGTTAATATCACATATATTAATGGCGGTGAATATTAATGGAAAACATTATTTTCCCGGATATGTGCGTGTAGAAAACTTCTGTAGGATTTAGAAGGTTTTTAGGTATCAGTCAGTTTTTAGCCAGCTCCAAATTAAAACAAGGAGAGTGTTGCTGTTAATATCATATACTCCTTCTGTTCTTATTTATAAGATCATTTTGTAGAATCCTAAGAAAGCTAATTATATTATTTAATAATATCATATGTTATGTTTTATTACATTATATAGTAATTCATAAGTCAAACAACATAATTAAAAAAATGATAAATTTTTATATTTTAAAGTAATGTAATTAATTTTTTTAAGATTCTCTAAAAGGGTCTTATAAATAGAAACGGAGTGAGGAATTTACTGGGACAGAAACATGAATATTGAGACTACCCATACCTAATGTGACAGGATTTTTCAGGAAGACTCGTTCATATACGAACAGCACTCAATTGATGTGCTTGAGCCGAAGTTTGCCTCGTGTTAACTAGAGTCTGAAACTGCAGGGAGATCAGTAATATTAATAATATTCACCAATATCATCATATAATTGGGATGTTAAAACCTTGACAGTTGACATATAGAAAAAAGTTTCATAAGTTCATTATGGGCACAACCTTAACCCATATACTTTCTTGATTTTTTTCCCTTCTATATATAGCACAAATAATCAAGATCACATTATTTCAAGCCTCCGTATTTGCTATTGTGTTTTGAACAGCTCATAAGTCTTTTTTTTTTTTTTTCCACATTTAGGCCTCCTTTTCAATCAAATACACTTGGCAGTACGTAGTCTAGCGGGACTCTTTCAAAATTCTATTTCCTGGGAATAATTTGCCAATGTGAATTGTTTGGATTTTTTACACGTGGGAATAATCTGTTCTACTTAAAATGAAACAAACCCATGATCCATGGTATGAAAGTGTTAATAAAATTATACGTGACAGTGACACCATTATGTAACCTCAGGCAATGATTAAAACCCATAGGACTCAAAGTGACGCTTAAATATTATATATATTATACGTGACAGCATTTTGAAAGCAACGAAAATATGATAATCCAAGAACATAGAAAAGGCAGAATTAATATTTAAGTCTGGGGAGAGAGGGGCGGGGAGTTAGAGGGTGTAGGTAAACCCCACAGAGCCCAACGTATGTAAAAGGCCATCATCAATGTTGTCGCGCTTCACTTAAAACTGTTACCAAATATAGCCAAACAGATGGTGTGAAGCTGATCCCAACGAAGTTCACTTCTGTTTAACACCACTGCTTTCAATCAATGGATCGCCCTTTAATTTGCTTCCACCATTACATATGGTCCAGCATTATTACCCTTCTAGTCCTTTCCTTCTTAGTTGGCCCCTCCTTTCCACGTTCAAACTTGAAACCCTAATTCATATGCGGTCATTGTTGGAGCCACGGCAGTTAAAGAAAAATATCCCCCCTCTAGGGCTTCATCACCAATCCCTACATACTCTAATTTCCATCCCTATCATTTGGCATAACATAAACAATGAATAAATTCCCTTATCAGTACAAAATGTAAAATATATATAGACCATGCTTTTCAAACATTCAATATTAATATTGTAGCAGGAAGCACTTTCTTCTAGATTTTCATATCTAAATCAATGAATATTAATTGAATCAGCGCACACTTTAACCAATAATTAACATATGCATGAAACCACCGTCTGATTCATCGACCTGGTGTTTACTGGCGCCACTGACCAGGGGTTATCATATTGTCCCAGAAATGAGCGAGGTAGAGAGAGATGAAGAAAATAATCATCGTCAGATATTTCAATATATTTGGCAAGATATATATAAAGGATATATATGTGTGTGTGTGAGCATTTTTCTGATGGATAGTCAAGAATGGAGTAGATGGATGAGTTTGGCAAGAAAAAGATCAGATCTTCACGATATAGATGCGAAGCTCTTACCCATCATGCTTTAAATATATGCTTATTGCTTAGCACGTCAGATCCGAGTAAATTAACTCGACCAATAAATTAAGGCACAATAATCCCCTTTGTTTACCCTATCTGGTGTATTATAATAACAGCAGAAGGGAATAAAGTGTTATCTGTACAAAAGAATTGTATATGTATGAAGGAGGATATGGTGGATATTATTCTTGCACGGGGACCAAGAGGAATGTTTTGTGGGGCCCCATAGGTGGAAAAAGAGGAGACGAGAGTCAAGCTCCCAACTTTAATTATGGCTTTCTTTCAACATAAGAAAGAAAAAGGAGAAGGAAGCTAAGTCCCCCATGTGGGGGGGATATGGAGTGAATTAAAATTAATGATAGTCTACGCAAATGCAGCAAAATGCGGTTGAATATATATGATCCTCCCAACTACACCAAAAAGCAACTTATATATGTGTAACCATGCAGGCCTCGCAACACATGGACACCCACTTTCTTCAACTTTAAATGTATGTTTCATTATTTGCATTGGCTTTTACATTTCTTCTGATGATATATACCCATCTTGTTCACCACATTTTAATCAGTAATCGCTGTCAGACGACCAAGAACAATACCAGTGCCACTACTTGGCTTCCGAATTTGCTTCTTTGTCAAGGTGCTATTGCTAGCTAGCTAGGGGGGCTAGGGTTAATAATAAAGTGGAGTATATGCGTAACTACTAATTTGATATTATTAGCCAATCTTATTTTGATCCCAGTGGCTGGCTAATTCTTGAAGACTACTTTATTAATGGGCGAAAAGAATCTGTGAGAGCAAGACGTTACTGATTAAGATCTGACAATACTTCTGACCAGTTGGCGAGCGAAAATAAATAATAACGAGAGAGGGGGCCGGGGAAAAAGAAAAGCAAAGGGACAGATAGGTGTAGACCACTTTTGCTGTGTAAAGGATTTGACACCCATCATTCCAAACTCACTTTTATGTTCGAGGTTTTAATTTTTAATCCCATAAATATATATATCATCACCAAATTCAACCCCACACACACACAATATATATATATATCCCATTTACGAGTTCGCTTAGTTACCATATATATTAGAATGATTAAGTTGCAGATCGTGACTTGACTGAAATCTCAATCTCAGCTTACATATATATGACCGACTACTATTTCTTTGTACCCGACAACAAAGAACAGCAGTTTACGTGCGTACGATGACGTGCTGAGCGTAAACCATGGTGGAACTGTTGATGCAAATTGTAAGAAAGATCTGGTATAACAGTATGAAGAGCTATATATACACACAGTTATCCTTATATACTACTAAGGGTTAAGCTCGAAATTCAAGACAAAGCTTTAACACCTTGAAACTGGGTATTACCTGAAAAGAAGTCGATTTCAGCGTGCAACCACATGACCACAAACTTCTGGTTTAAAATGCGAATAAAAATAAAACGGGTGAAAGGAGGGAAATCACAATTAATTAATTATAAGAAGAGATCGATCTTCACCAGAAATGAAATGGATTAAAGAACCATAAACCGAAGTCATAATATACCCTATTTATGTTAGTGGTGCGGAATATGATCAATGAGAACAGTGGCTCACCAAATTTTCAGGGGAAAAGAAAAAGAAGATCACGAAGAAGCAGCTAGAAGACCAAACCCCCCTTGGCTTTTTTGCCTTTTCTTATAACTTTCTTCAATAATAATACTTTTACCACGATCCTCCACCTAACATGCCATTCCAAAACCCCGTTGAATCCGCATGGCTTCTATTCTGCTCATAATGATCAGTACTACTTGGAACAGCTTGCTTCAGATCCTCAGTAGGAAACAACAACCTCGCACCATCATCACCTATACTTGCCTCGTTCATCCCAGAAATACCTGCGTACCCATTTGCAAACCCTTCAAGACTAAAACTAAGCCCTGGAGGAGGCTTCAAATCTTGCAAATTAGGAAACCCACTTGAATTATACATTGCTGAAGCCGAAGAATCCGACGCCGCCGACATAGGCATCAAAGAACACAAAGTCCTGGACGACGAAATTCCAGTTTTCAGAAGCTCCATGGAGGATAACTGATCATGATGATGATGAGAAGGTGTAATAGTAGTCTTGTCCTGATCAGTAGTAAAAGGAACCTCGATAAATTTCGATATGCTATTGTGATAGTCCTGATCGGGTGGCGGTGGTGGTGGGCATGCTAAGTTAAGATCTTGGCCTTGCTGGATCTTGGGGTTCAGATCAGGAAGCTTCTTTGAGGATGAAGAACAAGTTGATGAAGATCGCTTGTTCTTTCGGGAGCCTCCCCCGACGGGAACATTTCTGAGGGACCCACCTTCGGTCCAGTACCTTCTACAAGTCTTGCAGAAGTATCTTGGCTGAGAGAGGCTATAGTTATTGTAGTAGCAGAATTTAGTATTGGTTGAATTGCACCTTGGACAGTTCAAAGCTTGATCTTTCTGAGGCCTTGCCTTTCTTTCGCTCATACCCGGAGGAGGAGGCTGTGGAATTGAACCGTCCACCACAGGCTGTTTAACCACTCCAATCCCCTGAAATATGTTCATACAAAAAATTTATAATATATATATATATATATATAACCAAAAAGAGGAAACGAACAGGACGATCAAACAAAGGACGACGCTGCTCCTTTATAAGGGGATTTAATTTTAAGTATCAATACAAACAAACTTATTAACTTTTTCTTTGGGTGCTTTTATCAGATGGTGGAAAGGGAGAAGAAAAAAAAGGGAAGGAAGAGGAAGGTGAAGTACTGCCAATAATAATCGAAAGATCTTAAAAAGACAGAACTTAGCAGCAAAATAAATTGAATTTAATGGGGGAACTGATCGATGAGCCTGGCAACATGTATGTAGTTCTTGAGAATTGAAAAGTGGATAAAAAAGGTAAACTTCACTCATCAGAACACATGGGAATTAATAATAATCGAGAGAAATTACAAAACCGAAAGCATATATATGTTTAAATTGAGATTATTCACAGAAGAAAATTGATATGAGAAGAGAGAAAAGGGCCTGTGATGTACCTGTGCCCACTGAGTTGTGTCCATGGATTAAGAGGAATGAGAAAAAGCTATGGAGTGCTGAGAGATGGGAAAGACAGCCACTTTCTAGAGGTTGGGTGTCAAAAGCAGAAGTGTGAAAAGCTTTGAGAGTTGGGGGATATAGTGGTGGTTCCATGTGTTGCCCACTAGCTTACCTATATTCACTTAGGGGCAACATAGTCTTTTCACATATGCGACTATTTGGCACTTATGAGAAATTTTGAATACATGGCTAGCTACGTGCTATATATATATATATATAGTTCTTCTAATAATTATTAAAGTATCTTCCATAATCTTCCTTTGACGTTTTTCTGACTCTGCATGCTCTCTGGCTTTAGTCTGTTAATTCTTCCATGACTACGACAGAAAATGCGCTGTGTCATTTATTCTTCGGTTTGGTACGAACGTACTCATATTTACAGTGCAGTTAAAACTGTTTTAAATTTATACTGTTTTAAATTTATGTATAAGAAAATTGTTTTAAAATTCATTTATATAGCTAGTTTTATATATGTATGCATAGTATCTTTAGGACTTACTTGTCCTTTGCTTGTATTATTATTCGCTATTCAGTATTGAGTGCTACGTCCTTGTCATTATAAAGCCCAATTGTTTTTCGCAGTGTTTAATTATCATAATGCCCTCAATAATTTGTCTGAAATATTTTTTTTTTCTTAAATACTTTTTGTTTTCATATATTTCCTAAGCCCTCTAATACATTAACTCTGAGCATTTACATTTATTGAATTTTATTTCCAGGATAATTCTGAAAATTCTTCAACTTTTTTCTGTTAACTCTGTCTCTCTGTAGACATGAACTAGATTTAAGATGATTCTTTAACCCCTGTGAAGTTATTAATAGATTCTTAATTATAATAAAAATGATAAGGAGAATGCCATTTAAATACTTTTTTGAATTTTAAAATTTCAAATTAGTCCTGATACCCATAAGAATAATGGAATTATCCATAAGAATAATGAGATTCACAACTTAAGAAAAATAACTTATTTGGGATTTTGGAATTCAATAAGTATTTAAATAGCATCATTTCATTTTGGGAGGATGCTATTTTATTTGCTTTCGCAAGGTATCCTCAGCCCGGGAGGATGCTATTTTTTTTTTAAATTTGTTTCATATTCATTTTATTCTATAAATACAGTTCTCAAATCTACTTGAAAAAGAAAAAAAGGAATAAAAAGTGTATTGGAAGTTCATATCTCGCAACTTCTTGTTCTCCTAAATTATATTTAAATTTGGAAGCATAAAAAAAAGAATGAATAAAAAAAATTAATTGCAGATATAAAAAAAAATTCATTGCTTCTTGTAACTCCCGCAGGAGTTGAGGTTATATATATATATATATATATATAAAAGCTTATTGTGGCGCTCTTGAGAGAATCTTTAGTGGCGCTGAAAAAGCACCACAAATCTATTAAAAAAAGCGCCATAGGAATGAAATTTGTTCAGGGATTTGCTACAGATTTCCTAGGGATTAGTAAAACTAATATTCGTTGTTATGTGATTAATTAATGCGTGTATATAATGTGAAGATTTTAAAAGCAAATTTAGTGAGTATATTGTATATATGCTGTTTGAAGCTAAGGCACGACGTACGTAACGATGTGATTTCGAACTGTGGCTCCATGGGTATAGTGTGTGTGTGAGGATAATGAGAGGAATTAAAGGAGGTGGCAATGCAAGAATAAAGTTGTGGAACGGAAAGTGGAAGTAGGAAGGCTATGAAAAAATTAAAGAAAAGGCCGGAGATCGAATATTGATAAGGAGGAGGGTCGACGACAGGAATGACTAGGGTGCTACAACAAGTGACAGCAAAACCGAAAACGATGGAAATGAGAATACAATATAATCAAACCATGAAATAATTAATTAGGCCCTTGACTTGACACACACACACACATGTATGTACGACGTACATATATATATATATATATGTATGTATCTCCGTAGACATATTTAAATTAAATGAATGTAGGCGTTACTAGGTAGCTGTATGCGTGTATAAGACGAATCCGCCTTGTTAGGTCCAGCGTCCTGCGATGGTGTTTGACGATATATAGTGACGTTTAAGTGGCGTGAACAAGAATAGCTAGGCTCTCTTATTTGTGGGCAGCACAAACACATACACGAATATAATTAACTAAACCACGCCTCTCCGTCCGATCCTAGTCAAAACTTGAACATTCAGTCTCACCATACTCCATCGTCGCCTCGTCATAAAAGTAAAACTGGCCTCCCCTCAGCTGGACCCCTCGATCGGGTAATAATATTTTTTGTGGTACAGGGGGGAACTCAGTCACCCTCTGGACACGGACACTGACTTTCTACAACATATATATGAGACGTACGTACGTGTATCAGAGCAAAAGACTAGTTAATAGTTATTGATGATGAGTTATCATGGATAGATAGATAGATGCATGCAATATTGTATTTGTGCCAATAACCCTACCTTACCTTGCATTATATTGTGAGTTACATTGGTTTAGTAGGAATGTTATTATATCGACCTGACCATCTGTTGGTTGTTGAGCTTTTACATTTTTTTTTAATACTATATATACACACATACATATATATATATATATCCACGACCCACACCACATGCGTGGCTGTCTGTTGGGCAAAAGGAGGGGGGGGGGGGTAAAAGTAAAAGGAGGTTGGCTAGCTTAGCTTATTTTGGCGAGGATGGTTAAAAATGAGAGAGAGGCATTATGATCGATGATGATGAGGAGGTCAAAGATGTGATGATATATATATGTTGAAGAGATTTTAGAACAAAGCAACGGGTGGTGGTGACTGTGACTGTGACTGATGGCTTCATCAAAGCCGTCTAGCACGGTGCCTTTGTCCCCTCATTCCGTCTTCTCCTGGGACCCCCACTCGCCACCTCCCCACCTCCCCACCTCCATCCCATTCTCATTATTATTTCCTTATTTTAAACGTTGAGGAAGCTAAGTGATGAAAATCTAGAGTTGGTTAAGCAGTATAATACACTTCTGTTAAATTTTACAAGTTCCCGAGTCTGAGTTTTAGAAAATACACTCTGTTGGAAGAGCCAATTATGAATTCTGAATTATGTACCGTACGATGATATTTAAAAACAAAAATGAAAATCCCCAGCCAATTCAATGCTCTCTCCTCTCCCATTCCGTGGCAATTCAGTTACAGTTACTATGGGGCGCGCAAGTATACACGTCTAATCAACACTCTCGAACCAAATCGCTTTTCGATTGATAATGTCGTGAATCTTTTTCTACTTCTAGAAAACACCATCAGAATTTATTCCCCCTCAACAATTATAACATGTGTGATATTCGCATTCCATATTGCCGTTTTTTTTTTAAATGGAAATTTTAGACTCGTGACTAGAGTCAGTAATACAATTTTTAACCGTGGGCCGAACCCACCCAATTCGATAAATGGGCCAGTTTGGATTTAAAAAAAGTAGAACTATTTTAATGCGGGTATTTTAGGCCCGAACCCATATGGTCTCAACCCATGACAGGCTAACCTGAACTCAGTGGAACGGCCCATTTTACCAGTTCTACACATGACATCCGGTGATGTTACTATTAAGTAGAATTAGCCATTAATTACTTTCAATCGTTTACTTAGGCACCTTAAAATTAGGATGCCTCTTCAAATGTTGAGGAAGGGGATCAAACCCTATCATTTTTTTTGTTTATTACAGGAGAGGCATAAGCCAAAATAGAAATAAAGATATGAGTAGAGGGAGTCAGGGAGAGGAGTAAAGAATCCCGATTATCTCCCATCCCCTTCCCCGTTAGTAGCATTCAGTAATATAAGATAATTTTTTACCTTCAGATATTTTTATTATCTAAGTTATCCTTCTTTTTATAAAATACATTCAGCACTCAGAAGTATTTTTCTAGTGTCACTAAGTATCACAAAATAATTTTTTACGTATCCAGAACCATAATATATCTTTTTAGCTGCAACTATCATTTTAAACTTAAGATCTAGAGAATATTTTTCAGTATGTGGGCTGTCATTTTAAAAAAAAAAAAATACATTTAGCACTCTGAAGTATTTTTACAGTGTTACCCAGTAACATAAAATAATTTTTTATGTATCCAGAACCGTAAAATATTTTTCTAGTTGCAGCTAGCACTTTAAACTTAAGATGCAGAGTACCGATGGAACTTATTAAACTTATTCCTCTGGTCCCATATGTATGGAACTTTTAATCATTTTCACATATACTAAGGAAAACCTTAAATTTCATTAACTCTTCCATAAAATCTAACAATTTTTCAACTCTACCGTTATTTAATATACATCTAACAAATGAAAACAAAGTTAATATAATAATAAATTAAGAGTAAAATTGTACATCTACATTAAAACTTTAATAAGATGCTTTATAAATAGGACAACAAAATTTCTTATCTCTTTACCTTATATATAGGACCAGAGGAGTAAGATGTAAAGCACTGATGGAAAACATATTTCAAGGTATTAGATGTAAAAAATATATTTCAGGATCCATGTATCATTGAAAAAATTATT
>JBAGKO010000011.1:1792017-1806973 GCA_037177275.1 Acacia concinna
TCTACCGATATTAAATAGATAGTTTTATACTCATCTGGTCCTATATATAAGGTACTTCAAATATTTTTTATATAAATTAAGAAAAACCTTAAACCTTATTAATTTTGCCATAAAATTTAACAATTTTCCAACTCTACTCTTATTTAATAAACATAATACTCCATATGTTCTAAAATATAAGAGACAACTACCACTCTTACTCCATTCTAAAATATAAGAGACATTTGAAGAATGTCTTATACTTTAATTCTTTTTTTTCTAATCTTGCCCTTATTTAATATCAATGTATTAATACTTGTGTTAACCATAAAAGTTATCATTCCCAAGTAGAGAAGAGAGGAGTAGGGGGAGAGAAACTGATAAACATTAATAAGGGTATTCTCTCTCTTATTTCATACCTCCTCATTAATAAGGGTATTTTAGTAAAAATGAGTAACAATTTTGACATACATATTATTCTTAACTGTCACTTCGAACCAAGAGATTTGGTTAAATGTCTCTTATATTTTGGGACGGAGGGACTACCAGATAAAAACAAAGTCAACACAATAATAAATTAAGGGTAAAATTGTACATCTACATCAAAACTTTAATAAGATGCTTTATAAATAGGACAACAAAATTTCTGATCTCTTTGCCTTATATATAAGATCAGAGGAGTAAGATGTAAAGTAGTGATGGAAAACATATTTCAAGGTATTAGATGTAAAAAATATATTTCAGGATCCACGTGTCATTGAAAAAATTATTTAGAGTGCAGATTGAGACTAGAAAAATATTTTACGGTAATGGGCACATAAAAAATTATTTTATAATATTGAGTGACAATACTTCAGAGTGCTAAATATATATATATATTTTTAAAAAATAGGACATCCTAGATACAGAAAAACATTTAAAGGTGAAAAATGATCACTTCAAGTGCTGGGAAAGAAAAAAAATAGGAGCACCCTCCTCCACTTTCATCCTAAACCGCGGGTCAAAGAGGAGAAAGGGATGAAAAAGTAAGGGAGAGAATCCAGATTTGGAGATTAAAATTGAAGATTTTAGTGAAAAGGTGCGGTGCTTACCGCTGGATCATAGAAGATGGGTTGCAGTCCATATTCGTTTTCTCACTTCGTTTGTTCAAAAATTGGGGCCTAACCATTCATTCATAACTAATGTATTGCTCAGTTGCTCACACTAAAAAAAGCATCCAAACTTAATGGGTCGTTAGGCCCAAGAGCCTCAACACTTTTTTGCTTTTGTGCTTCGTTAGTCCCAAAACCCTTTTATTTCCCGTTGCCCAACACCCTCTGGCGCCAAAACTGATTTTCGCGCTCTGACTGAACCCCCGCCCTCCCAAACAAAAAGAAAAAAAGGATTTCGCGCGAATGCAAATTAGCGCGCCAAAGAACTTCCAAAATGGCTTAAGGTCACCAGCTCAGCCTCCCCGTTATCCCTAAACATTTCTCGCATCTTCTGCTCTGCTCATTGTATCGTCGACATCATCAATGTTACTCCGACGAAGGACTCACGCTTTCAAACCGGCATCTAAGTCCACTGCAATCGGTAAATCGCTCGATTACGATGACATGTGCTGCGAAGAATGTGGATCCGGCCACTCGCCGGCCAAGTTGATTCTTTGCGACAAATGTGATAGAGGATACCATTTGTTCTGCCTCAGACCCATACTTGTTTCTGTGCCCAAAGGCTCTTGGTTATGCCCTGCTTGCTCTGAAGTCAAGAAGCCCAAGTGTATGTTCCCTATATCTTTGTTCATTTATATGTTGATTGAGTGTTATTTGTACTTCAACGTCGAATAATGGATTTGCTTATGTTGACATTGCTTACGCATCATTGGCTACTTCACTTATTCCAATGGAGATCTGTATTTGCTGTTAGATCGGATTCGGCTGTGTTATGGCAGCGGTTATACATATGAAGCAAAACCAAGATTTAAGGATTTTCCTAGGGTTTGTCCCAAAAAAACAAAGGATTTTCCTAGGGTTTTCTGCTGATTGACACAAATAAACAATTTACAAGCCGAAAATTATAAACCCGTTCATTGGCAGAGATCAATGATAATTTGAAACTTTAAAATTATATCTGTTCTACGATTTCTCTGGCCAATCTCACTATTTGTTTGTCCCATTTTTCTTAGTATCTTCCCTGTACAAAAAAATACTAACACTCCAGGTGAAAATGCAGCTTTTCCTCTAGTTCAGACAAAGATTATTGATTTCTTTCGCATTCAACGATCTTCCCAAGCTACTCAAACATTCTGTCAAGGTAAAGTGGAATATCAGTATAAGTTACGTTCCTCATCCTACACACTTAATAAAAGGGAAAAGCAAAATCCTATGGAAGGTTTGAATCTAATTAATGTATAAATTTCCGGGTTTCTTGAAATTTAGATATCCGAAAGAAACGAAAGCGGGCAACAAGCCTAGTGGTGTCCAAAAAGAAACGAAAGCTGCTGCCATACTGCCCAAGTGAGGATCCTTCAAGGAGATTAGAACAGATGGCATCTCTGGCAACAGCATTGACAGCAACTAATACAGAATTTAGGAATGAGCTTACTTACATGCCTGGAATGGCACCGAGATCAGCTAATCTTGCGTCTCTTGAGAAGGGTGGAATGCAGGTAACATGATTTATCTTTGCCAATGGTACCACCAAGATACGGTGTAATGCTTAAATAAAATACTCAGTGAATCTGACCCAATCAAACAAGTGGGTTACATGCCTTCAATTTTTATGGTGAATGATTATAGGAAGATAAACTAATGAGCGTCTGACCAATCTGCGCACTCATTTTGCATCTGTTTGCGGAATCCTTGTGATTACACCATCATTGTGTGTAACCAAAATTCAGCATTTATGAGTGTTGAGGACAAAAGATTGGCAATTCACTGAAGTTCCTATCTGTTTGTGATTCAGGTTTTGTCCAAAGAAGATACAGACTCCTTGAACTTGTGCAAGAGTATGATGGACAGAGGAGAATGTCCACCCCTCATGGTTGTTTTTGATCCTCAAGAAGGGTGTGTATACATGTGAATTAAGCTTTGGAGTCTTGTCTTCTCGCCCTCCACATGGAGTATGACTTTTTAGCTTCTCTTCGCGTAGGTTCACTGTTGAGGCAGATAAATGGATAAGAGACTTGACAATAATCACAGAATATGTTGGAGATGTTGACTACTTGGGGAAACGTGAAAATGACGACGGGGATAGCATGATGACACTTCTTTCCGCTTCTGATGCTTCAAAAACGTTAGTAATTTGTCCGGATAAACGAAGCAACGTCGCACGGTTTATTAACGGCATTAACAATCACACACCGTAAGCTTGTTTTTCCTCCTTAAATTTTTTTGGGAGTAAGATGATTTTTAATGGAAAAGAAACTCAACGTTGCGACTTATATGCAGGGAAGGAAAGAGGAAGCAGAACTTAAAATGCGTGAGGTTTGACGTCAATGGGGAGTGTCGGGTTCTGCTGATTGCAAACAGAGACATATCAAAGGGGGAGAGATTGTACTATGACTACAACGGAAGCGAGCATGAATATCCAACGGAACACTTCGTGTAAATGTCGATTTTTTCCCCACTTATTGAACGATCCCAAAATGAGATATAATACAAGCAATAGCAAACTCCTGAGTCTAATGAGGGGGTTTGTATTGATTGGTGGTGTTTGTTTTACACTTTTACTTGACCAAAAGTCATGGAATTCTATTTTTGGTAGAAATTTAAATCATAATATGAAGCTTCTTAAGTCTGGTGAGTGACTTCAGATAAAAATTGATTTTAGAAAAAAAGTGACTTATTAGTAGTAATTTGTGTTTGGATAGAAAGTGACAGAAGTTATTTTTTTTATGGAGGAGTTTTGGTCCACGAACTTACTGAGTCTTGATATTTGGTTGTAATTTGAGTTCCTGTATTTGATGAGCCCGTGAACCAAATAGTCTAAGCGCCCCTAATTGAATAAACTTGAAAGGTAACCACATCTTTGATGTACCTTAAGAGAGAAAGCTCCAAACAGAAATTCTCTACGCTTTATGTTATCTGGGTTTGAACCCAGGAACAGATGGGTGTGATGTCGATGTCTACCTATCTACGCCAACTTCTGTTGGTAAAGTAACTTTTTTTCTAATAGAGGTGTTTGGATGATAAGATAAAAAATAACATATGATATTTTTTAATAGAGCTTTTGAATTAAAAAAACTTTATGATGTATGTTAAATTTGATAATTATACAACATTTGGAATGAGATCATTTTTTCACATGATCACAATAAAAAAAGTAAAAATAGTAAAATATATAATTAATTTTTTATTTTTAATTGGATGAAAAGCTTTTAATAAGTTGGTATTTGATTGTATCACGAATATAATTTATTTGTATTAAATATTTAGTTGAATAGAAATTGTTGCACAAACTATCTTGATTTGTGTTTCAAATTGGTATGAGAGCATCTCATCTTATTTTAAACCTTGTCTTCCAAATTCCAAATCTCTGTTCTATAGTGTATCTCATGCTAAAATGATAATAATTAAAAATCTCTTGTTGATTTGCAAATCCTTATTTATTTTTAATTGTTTCTTTGCATATACTTTATTTGTCGTATTTTCTAAAACATATAAATTATATTCCTTAATTTTCTCATTCATTCTCATAATTGGTTATTGTTTTGAGAAAATTAATAAAAATAAATTAAAAAAGATTAATAAATATAAAAACTATATCTAATATTTAAGATGAATATCAGCTCACAATAAACACATATATATTGCTAAATAAAGGATCAAAATATATTTGAGGAAATCAAGTTATGAACCGATAAAGCAAGGATTAAAATGATCTTTTCCCAGCCATGGATACGGGCTTTTGGCCTTATCTGTTGGGTATTATGGAAAAATAGTTGTAGCAGAATTTTTGAGAATGAGGGTATGACAGCAAGAAGTTTGATTCATTATAGTTGCTCCTTACTTCAGGAAGGAGGTGAAGAAGATAGTTTCAAGAAAGCAATATTTCAGATGCAGGAGCGAAGGAATGCTAAATGGTTCCCACTGCCAGAGCATTATGTCAGAATAGATGTGGATGGATCAGTAAATCAGTGGAATCAAGCTGCATGTGGTGGATTAGTTTAAGATAACACGGGTGCTTGGATTGCTGGCTTCCAAAGGCGATTACCAGATACTACTTCGTGGCTGAACTTCAGGCAATCAAGATGGGATTACAATTGGCTAAAATACAAGGGTACCTTTATTTACTGATTGAGATATCCAGATAAATCATGCATATAGGGAAGCATTCATTTGTACAGATTTGTTAGCTAAAAAAGCTTACCAGGCAAACAATGAGCTTTCTGTTATTTTGGTTCCCCCAATTTTTTGTTTGAATCAAATATTAGTGGATATTGACTAATATTTGAGGTTGCTTTGGAGTTTGTTTTAGCTTTTATAGCTGTATAGTTTCTGTATTCTCAAGCTTTTGTAGCTTGTCTTTGTAATAAAAAAAAAAAAGATCTTTTCCCTTGGCACAACACTCCACCGAATAGTTTGCAGAAAATAAATAAATAAATAATAAAATCACAAATTGCTTTTTTGACCCAGCACAAATTGGTTTGCTCAATCCTCTATCTTCCTATCTCGCTCCGACAGCTTTGCCGCTACAGCGATGGAGCACTAGCGGTAGATCTCGCAGCCAAAATCGCCAAGGTAAACTCTAACTTGCTTCAGACGGAGGAGGCCATGAAGAAGAGCTGTGCGATTCTCTTCGGAGAGCTGTACGAGTATCTCAGGTTGAAGGAGGACGAGGTGAAGCAGAAGTAGAGGAAGATCGATGGAGAAGAGAAATTGGCTTTGATTAAAGGGTTTATGGGAGAGTGGGGTTCGAATTTTCACCCCTTATCTGCGAGATTTGTGAAGGAGATGATGGGTGAGTATTTGCGGGAAGAGAATGATTCTTCGTCTGTGAAATCATCTTTTGGGTTCCGGTTGACCAGACTGAAGAGATTAATGGGGTTTTCACAATAGCAAGTGGAAAAAAACAAATCATGGTGACGTGCCCTGAGAACGTCTGAAATTCTATGAAACAGCCTGACAAATTTTGGGTTCACAAAGAAGAAGTAGAGTGTTGGGGGACGTGGGAGTGGGTGTAATACTGTAATGGTTTTAATGAAAATAAATTGTCCAACGCTTCATTTCGTTGAGATAAAAGTAGCTTGGGGGAGCTTTAAAAATGAAGGAGCCTTTTCCGTAAAAGTCCAGTCAGATTTAAGGAGATGCCAAACACCTATTTCTGAAAAGCTCATTTTCTTTGGCTGATAAGTTACTTTCTGATGAGAAAAGGAGGTATATACCTATGATGATAATAGATGAAAGTGATTCATGCAAATGCAACAATCCAAATAAAAAAGAAAAGTACAAAAAAAAAAGGTTTCAAGCAAGAATATTAACTACCGTGCTTTGAAAAGTTTATCCGAAAACACAATAAATTATGAATTTTAAAAGTTTTTATTTTGACTCACCGGAACCCTTAGTTCAAAATTTTTCCATTTCTGCGTGTGATGATATAAACAAAAGAAGGAAAAAGTAACGGAAATCTAGGAGTACAGTTTTGCAATAGCGAAAATGATTTTATTTTATATTTACGGATTATTTTTAATAGATGAAGTATTTTTAAGGAATACATTTATTCACTTCCTTATTAAAAATCTCAAAGACCCAAACGGCCGAACGTGTCCTTACCACCAAATTGCGATATTTGGGCTTTGTTTGAAGTCCAAAAGAAAGTGCTCGGGCTTTGCTGTACTTGGGTAGCCGAAGATAATATTTATAGTCTTGTCGCACAACATATAACCACCGGATCCGTGGCGCAATGGTAGCGCGTCTGACTCCAGATCAGAAGGTTGCGTGTTCGATTCACGTCGGGTTCAAATCCCCGGTCCGTATGCTACCTGTCGGATCTTTTTTCAACCCTGTAGCCTTGCTCGACTTTCGTTTTCTTGTTTCAGGGTTGTAGGACTTCATTAGTAACTGGGCACTACTCCGAAGGATCCTCTGGCCACGGATGAATGAGTTGACTCATAGCTTCCTTTTGGTTTTTTGCCCCCCAAATATTGACATTACCTCCAAAATACAACAAAGAAAACCACCTAAGAGACATATAATATATATTGGGTAAAAGTGCTTAAATAATCATAAAATATTTTTTAAAATGTTAAAATAATCATTAACTATTTTAAACCCGTTAAGTGGTGCAAAACCTTTAACCCCACTACATTAACTCTGAACAAAAATTAAAGACCGTTATAATATTTTAATTGTTTTATATAATTTGCTAATGTTAATAGTTATTTTTGCTTTTAAAAATAGTTCATAGTTATTTTAACACTTTTAAAAATAGTTTAATATTATTTATTATTTAAGCACCTTAGTCCTATAATATTTATTTTGAGAATCCAAAATTAGTTGCTAATGAATAAAAAGAGGGGCTTTGGGCCCAAGTGAGTATAGAGAGACCATGGCAAATACTAAGTTGTACATACTACTGTATTTAAACCCAAACCAAGAATTGGTGAGTCGGTGTAAAAACCAGTCCAATCTGTAAGTCAACTTTGGGCTGGTTTAAAAAAAATCAATTTTTTATCTTTTTTTTTTTAAATTTATATTAATAACTCTGAAATTTTCCCTCCTTTACTAATTTAGCTCCAATTTAATTGTAATTTAACACACTAACTCTTAACCTAATATTTCAACCGATTTAGCAGCTAATCGAGAACTTTGTTACATACAACAGCCACACCAGACAACACCAAAACCAACTCCCAATAAGTTCACTTTCGCTATTGATCCTTTCATTCTAGGACCACCCTACACTTTGTCTATAGACATGCATGTTCCTCTAACCAGACTTGCAATCTGCCAACACCTACATGTATAGCACGGTCCAGACGCCTAATCCTCGCCGTCTGATTCTGATCAAACGATCAAAGCCAACAGTGGTCCCACAGTAGCCCCTGTGTAATCTTGTGGTCCTATATACGTACGAATTGCAGAGAGAAGTGTGTACTTTATTTAAGGTGCTACAAGGTGCAGCCAACACTAACTTTTCCCCGCCACACCCTAGTTTCTTATCAAGCACGACTATGTATGTGAGCATGGCAGGCCCTTTTCCCCTCTGATGAAGGTAATTTGGAGTGCATTTTTTGGGACCATTCATTCGTACATTCATTCATGACTCTCAGACAAGTGAAAGTAGCCACTGTGTGTGTTAATTATAATTAGTTGGCACAGAAGACTAACACCCAATCGTTTTATAGTTTCTCATGAAATTACCATTGGGTGTGTGTGTGTGTCTTCCAAAGGATGAACCATGAGAAAGGTGTGGTATTACTTTGGGCATCATATTAACAAGTCAATGCATGTGAGTGGGCAGTAACCATCCCAAGATTATTCTGGTGAGTTGATGAAGTCATAAAATGGAACTTGTTTTTTCATCACGGCACGGTTCTCCGACACAGTACTCTATATATGCATCACTTATCTTTTCTCTCTCTCTCTCGTTATATGACTGGCTTTGCACACTCCAATATGAATAAGGCCTAAAAGAAGCCCATACACAATACTTTGGTTCATCTTTTTTCTCCACCCTGCTTTTGAGAGACATGCATGCTTTTTCAGAGGAAATATAATAATGAGAGAGAGAGAGAGAGAGCAGTTTGTAATATTTGTCATAAAAGCACATGTTTACACAGGCAGCTACAGTGGTTTTCTCACGAAAAGTAAAATATATGGAGAGAATAATTAAGGAGGAAGGGAATGGATGGGATGGGTGAATACTGAATTCTGAATACTGAAAACTGAGCAGTGAAAAAGGTGATGGCTGAGTGGGTGCCCATATTCTGGAATAAATGAAGGCTGTGCAGAGAGAAATGGGAACATATACATCCAAAAAGCCCCACCACTTGCCACTTCCCTTTTACAGTAATTCCCACCAGACAACCAACCTTGTTTCCTGCCAACGTGTCTACTCTCTCCAACACCCACTTCTCACTTCACACACACTGTTTACTATTCACACACACACTCACTCTATCAATTATCATCTCTGATCTCCATTCTTTTCATTTATGATTGTGATTTAGTTAAGGTCTTATTTTTTAAAAATAAAATCTTATTACACAGTACGAGAAAGGCCCCTCTCACATACTTATCTCGTATTCCGTAAATAAGATCTTATTATCTCAAATAAGACCTTCCCAAACAAGCCCTTATCCTCCAAAAGAATATATATATATATATCTCTCTCCTCATTTCTTTCATGTCGGATTGTTACTTGTATAATAAGAATACAGACAGAGATTAGAAAATTATGTGGTAGTGTGTGGTGTATTATATTTATATTAATATTAATTAATTGGAACTTCGCAGCTAGCAAAGAAGGCATCGTCATCTGCGTGCGTACTGGTCCTGTATGTGGGGCGAAAATAATTTCAATCATCTGCATTAACCTGTGTTGAACCCCATATGTGTTATTTGGACGTTAAGGCTCCTTACTACGTATAGTAGTGGTGTTTTTTTTTCTCCTGATATACAAGCGTGTCTTTGCGCAGCAAATTATTGATACTGATGATTTTGTCGTTAGCTATGTGAAGAAGCTCATCATCATCTATCTCCCTTCATTTTCTTTTTTATTTCTCAATTCGGTTATCATATATATATACGTATGTATCCCCAACACAAATGGGATCACCTTGTCATATGCTCAATCATGAGACCCTTCTATATGCTTTGCTTAGGAAAATGATATATTTTCATGCCATATATTTATAGGTACATAATTTCAACATGTTTATTTCATTATTATAAATAAGAGTTTTAACGTCTGTTTTAAAATGTTTTTAGTGTTTGTTTTGATAAGGACGTCTATCCAGAAGACGTAAAAGGTTTTTTGAAAAGATGTATGTCTAGCAAACTGAACCTAAAGACAATAATTAGACGTTTGTTTTAATAAAGGAAGCTAAGAGTGTCATTGGCGTTTGTTTTTTTTTAACATGCGCAAATTAGTGACATCCGTTTTTTTTAAAAAAATGGATGCATAGGCAAATTATTAGTATTTTTTTTTAAATTGTTACTAAAATAGACGCTATATTTTTTTTAAAAAAATTGCTTTCCTTTTCAAAAGTAGCTCCATTAAATTCAGTTTCCATTAAATTGAGTAGCTTTTCTTCCAGCTCTAACTTACTCTAAAACTTTGTGCTTTGATGCTCTTCCTGTAACAACTTCCTAACGCACCGAGTAATATAGCGATTAGGAAAAAAAAGATTTCAAGTAGAGGCGGCGAATGCATTAACAAGAGCAATATAGCAAAGGGAAAACAAATTTATATTCACTTAATGCAATGTAAAATTAACACAATCGAAAGGAAAAAAATTTAGAGTGAACATACCAATTGCTGAATCTTTGAGAGACGAGCGCTTCAAGTAATTTGGTGAAACCAACTAAGGGACACATCGTGAGAAGGAGCCCAGCACGAGAAGATGGAGAGAGGTGGCTAACGATTCAGATGAAAGAAGAGAGAAATATTTCACCTCAAAAGATGAGAGAATTATAAGAGAGAAATAGTTTAGAAGACGAGGAAATAGGAGGGAAATATTCATATTTAGTATTAATTTTTTTAAAACGGAGTCTACAACTAGTCTGACACCTACATCGTAGGCTTAAAATACGCGTTGTAGGTGTCGACAGACGCCATATGGCGTTTGTGAATAGTCTTCTGTTGACACACTGGGCATCTATTCAACAATCAATAGATGCACCAATGTGTCTGTTCACTAGGAACAAAAGCATAGAACAGATGCACCAATGCGTCTGTTCACTGCCAACAGACGCACCATGGGTTTGTTCTCAGGAGAATAGACGCATGGTGCGTCTATTCGCTCTGGACAGATGCCAAGTAAGAATAGACACATGCATGATGCATCTATTCTCTCTGGACAGACGCCAACTTGGCGTCTCTTCTTTAAGAACATACGCTTAGGTGGCGCCTAGGCGTCTGTTCTTCAAAGATAAACGCAAAAAATGCTTTGAATTTTACAAAAATGCCATCGCATTTGTTTTAACTTCGCTTTTTTAAAAAATAGACGTAATTTATAGACGTTATATCTCTTTTTTGTAGTAGTATTTATCATTGATTAATCATTGTTATTCCCACTTAATATTCCTCAGTTAATAAAAAAATAGTCTTTCCAGGTTTATTTTGATCTTAGATTGAAAATGAGCTCTATATATACACAAATTAGATAACGTAAATTCAATATAATAACTAAAACTGATGTAGTAATTAAAATGGTGTACTAGATACTCCTCTGGCCCCACACACACACTCATATACAACGCATTTCCAACATTTTTTTTATAAGTCAAGGAAAACTTTTAATCTCATTAATTTAATTATATATGAACTCAACAATTTTTCAATTAGATCCAGCCCGTATAATATATCTAATATTAAATAAAAATAAAGTCAACACACTAATTAATAGAATGGAGGGTAACATTATATATTGATATCAAAACTTTAATGAAGTATCTTATAAATAGGAGAGAAAAAAATGTATCTCTACCTTATAGATAAGACTAAATGAGTATAGAATGCAAACATGATTAAGCATCCTCCTTTTCATTAAAAAATTTGTTGAGCTGAAATCAGAATTTACCACACAAAACAATTAAAATGATGTTTTCAATGCATCTTATGTTTAATTCTAATAAAAGCTAAAGAAGTAGCTCCTAGAGGTCTAAACCAAAAATTCCAAATTAAGTAATTTTTTAAATATTTATTTTATTAATTATTGAATTTTTTTTACAAACATATTGTAGTATTAATTAAATAACCTGAAAGAAAAAAAAATTAATTAAATAACTTAGTTGGAAACTAAATGTAAACTAATGTAACATATAAGTATAAAAGTATGAAATTAGATGCAAGAGTAAAATAGTAAACCCATTATTGCCACCTCTCCCCTCTTAAACCAAACAAAAGTTCAATTCCACTCCCCTCCCCTCTAACAAACCAAACAAGGTTACATGCCCTCCCCCCTCCCTCCCCTCCCCTCAAACCAAATACACCCTGAAAGTTTGGGGATTTTTCGGCAAAGGGACAAGGTTTCCTCTTCTAATTGTGGCCTCACTTCTCTATGGACGAAAGTATTAGTGACGAGAGTGGTTAGACTGGATTAGAGCCAAAATTAGAGCAAAAGGTGGGAGTGAAAATTTTTAAATTTTGGAAAAAATTGGAGCCAACATTTTAAAGTGTGAGGGATTTTTTTCATGTCTAATTGTTGTTTTTAAATTGGAATAATTTCTTTTAAATTGCTCAAACAAATTTGTTTAAAACAAAATCAGGACATTTAAAGATTTATTTGCCTGTGACTTATTTTTATAAGTGGCTAAGGAACTTCTAAAAATAAGTCACTTATGATAAGTCAATTATGTTTGGATTGGGGGTAAAAAAGTTACTTTTACCTTCTTACTTCGTACTCACTTATTACGCTATACGATAAAGACCTCTTTCACATACTTACTTCATACTCTGCAATAAGTCACTTATTTTCTTTCTTATTCAGTTCTCAAACAAGCACTTATTGGAAGTAGAATAAGTTATTTATGTCTGGATTGGGAGTATAAAAAGTAACTTATTAGAGATAGAAAAAGTGACTTGTTTTCATAAGCCACTTTTTCTAACTTATGAAAATAAGTTACTTATGTTTAAGTAACTTATTATCATAAGTCCTACCAAACACTTAAAACTCAAAAGCTCCTTAATTCTTTCGACAACCGCCACTGAACGCCCTACACTGCCAATATCAAATAGGCCCTAAATTTTAATATGGTAACTACACACACTATATTATGTTTTTGGTCAGTGTTTTTTTTATATAAAAAAATGAGAAATGCATGAGTAATTTGAATGCAGCTATTGTCACACTCGCCATATAATTGTAAATGACTAAATGTTTTGATTAAAAAAAAAAGAGTACTATAAATGTAAATAAGATTTAATTTGTTTATGTGGAAGTTGCTTTAGGAGAAATTAAGCTATGGGGAAAATTATTATTTCAAAAACGTATTTGAAATAGTTTGTAAAAACAAATATAATAATATTTTTAATAAAACTTCCATAATTGACTTTTTTTTGTATGAAAAAGTTTTGGTAGGGGTAGACGCCGATATCCTACCAGGGCCAAGGTAGACCCCCAACCTCTTTGAGGATTTTACGGGAGGAAGTTATATATTGCTTCACCAATGAGGTTTGGCATAGTTGGTTAAGGTATTGTCACCCCGATAAAAAAAGAGTGTGTTCGAACCCTCTGACCGATGAGGTCTATTGTTTTTCCAACAATTCAAGTGTCAAACTTAATTGAACCTCCATTTGTTAAAGTCCTAAATAAATTGGCCTAGAATTTAAATCAATGTGTATCAAAGTTTATATAGCATAATAGGAAAAGAAAATTATTGCAAAAGGGAGAGAGTGTAATTAATGAGTCTCTATTTTTGGCAAAAGAGATAGATGGAAATGCAATCAAATGAGATGTTGTAAAGTAAAATTATCAAATTTTAAAATCCTATTTTAAGTCATATGACTTGATTTAGAATTTGTTAAATTTAACAACCCAATTTAGAATTTGAATAATTCATTTCTCTTTTATAATAATTTTTCCAAATAATTAAATATCATTATTCAAAAGACATCTAATTAAATCCTCCTTTATTTCTTGTCCCATTCATATTCTATCAATTATTTTATTTGTTGTAACTATCAATAATAATTTGAAGAAAAAACAAATAATAATAATGATATATAACTCTCTCTCTTTTTTAAGTAATGTAATTAATTAATAGAACTCAGCAAGTCTTGTTTGCTAGCACTCCTTCAATATGTTTTCTTAAATATTTTGATGTTACCAAAATAAAATAACATTAATGTTGTCTCTCATCCAACCAAATAAAATAATCATGCATATTCTTGGGGTGAAGGAAATCAAACACATATAGAGAAGCATCATTTTTTATTACAATAATAAGTATATATATATGTATGTAAATATTGAGAGGAACATCATATGTTGCACTTCTATGCATGCTCACATCTTTAATTTTCCTTAGAAGGACTTTATGGACGTGTTTCATGTCATGATGATTACGGACATATCTTACCGAGACACAAAAAAGGCATATCATTGAACAAACTAAACCCTACATTGAATAAATTCAAAACCATATATAGAATGTTGTTGATATTTAAAAATTTTAAATTTAGTGACGGAATTAACGATGGAATAGACACAGAAAGAATCAATGATAGAATCGTGACAAAATAGAAATGAAAATTAAAGACGGAATCTGTGACGGATTAGCCATGGAAATAAATTTTTTGTCTCTAATTTTGAGTTTTTTTGTAGTGATACTTTTTAAAGTTAAGAAACTAAAAAAGGACTTCGCCTAAACTTAAAGGACTAAAAGTATACTTTAGCCAAACTTTAAATAAGACTTTCAGTGATGACATCAAAGTTATTTTCACTAGATAAGCAAAATCTCTACTAGCTCAGTTGTCATTAGTAGTTTGTTTTGACACTTAAGTCTTGTGTTCGAACCTTAGTGACATAAGAGGTCATTATTTTTTTTAACAATTAAGACCACAGGCAAAAAAAAAAAACAAAAGAAAAATTGAAAGTAAAAAGAATCAAACTCAGCACCATCTAATTTCAAGAGATAAAACCATTTTTCCAAAAGCATCATGTTACTGAAATTTTAAAGTTACAAATAAAAATATAAAACAAATAAATTATGATTAATTATAAAATATAAAAATATACTTAATCTAATTAGGGGCAATTAAAATAAAAGACGTAGAGAAAATCATATTCATTGTCAATAACATAAAAACTATATTTGCTCAATAATTAGAA
>JBAGKO010000011.1:1817981-1828068 GCA_037177275.1 Acacia concinna
TTGGACCGAACCAGTATAAACTCTTGTGTTCTTGAGTTTAGCTAAAAATTGTTAAGACACCCAATTCACCCCCTCTTGGGTGACTAGCTTGCTCTTTCAATGTGTACTTTTACACTAAAAAAAATACTTGGTGCTGGACGTACTTGGACAAATATCACATATGTATTTTTACACTTTAACCCTAAAAATAAATAAATTAATTAATGGGTAAATCCTATTTAAATACCACTTGAATTTTCAAAACCCCAAGAGGTCTGTTAGAATATCAAAAACCCAAGAGAAGAATATGGGTTTTCAAATTTCAGATGTGAACAGTAACATGATTTTCGCTATAAGAGTAATGAAATTTACTACAATTTTCTGATATATGTTTTTCTCTCTCCTTCTGTCACTATTCACTGTCATTATTTATCTGACACTGACGCATAGTGACAGAGGAGAGAGAAATATGTCCATGATAGAGGAGAGAGGGGATTTTCGCTACAAGAGTAATGAGATTACTCATAAGTGTAATGGAATTTGCTAGTTTCCGAAACACTTTTCACTTCAGCAAATTTGGAAAACAAAAGAGAGAGGGGATTTTTCGCTATAAGAGTAATGAGATCACTCATAAAAGTAATGGAATTTGTTAGTGTCTGTACCACTTTTCCCTTCAGAAACATAAAAAAAAACTCAATTTAGTCCATGGTACCTTTATGTCTTTTAAAAATACTAACAGGCCTTTTTAAATTTTAAAAATTCAAGTGTTATTTAAGTGTCATTTTCCCTAAATTAATAAACATGGCTGGGGAGAAATAAATAAAACAAAAGCTACAATTCATACCTCGCCTCTGACCGTGGACTAATTCTTCATCCCCAGTCTTTTCATTCCATATATCTAGTTACTATATTAATATAATTTTAAGACTAGTATAGGTTCCTGGAAATAATCAAAAATCCGAAAAAATCAGTGTGAAAACCGCATTGGGTCCCTCATTGGCTCATTCCTCGTGGAAAATTTCAGTCAAATTAAAATATGCGGCCCTGACTTGGACTCCATGGATGGGATAGTTTGGATTTTGACCTAACCCACATCTGCATTTTTAGTTTTTTTGTACGCATAAATGAATAGCCTCTTTTCAATGTATATCACCACAAATAATAATTTTTTTAAAAAAAAAGTAAACACAACTCAATTCTCAAGTAAACCTAATCTTTAACACTCATCGATTAGCGGGGGATCAGATTCTGGAGTTGGCGGCCAGCAAATCAATAATGTAATTTATAAACATAATGCACAGAATCTTAAACAATCTTATTGGCATAATTTATAAATAATGTAATTTTTATTGAAAATTTGATATTATGCTACCGGGATTTCATATTCACACTCCATTCATTTCATTATATTTACATAAGTCTTAGGTAAAAATGTTTTACATTACATTTTTCATCAATTTTCAAAATAATATTCAATATTATTTGTTATTCTTAAAGTAAACTAACCTCTGTAGTTTGTAGAGGATCAAAGTATTGTTAGTAATAAATAGTACTACTCTAAGAAGTAGTAAAATTTTAATTTACATGCAATAATTGTAAGAGAGCAAGCAAAGTGTGTCTTTGCTCTTTGGGCATGATGCAGTAATATTTGAACGATTGACGGGAGGGTACGCGCAGAGAGCCAGAGACGCACTCCCAGCTCTCGGATTCTCGATTATCGGGCCATCAGTTCACGAGAATCCATGAATTTGTTCTCTTTTCCTGTTTTACCCTCGTCCATTCCCAAATTGTTAAAAAGTTGAGAACTGATTTCCCATTTCCTTTCCCTTTTTTATATTCCAGTTATCAGGATTCTGAATTCTGCTTCTGTATAAATATATATATATATATATTTTTTTTTTTCCTTTATTTTTCATTTCTCTTCTGCCTAGTTCTCCATCTGCTTCCTCCTTACGGGCTCCAATATGCTCCACTCTTTCATGGACGTGTCGATCTGCGTCTTCTTCAGTTTCGACACAATCTCCTAGAGATTAACTCTACATGTAAGCAGATTTTACCTTTACAATTCACGAACACAAATATCTCTTTAGCTGCTCCTTTAAACACTTTGTTCATAATTTCCATTTGCTGATTCAATTCCGCAAACGCAATCTTCCTACGATCTCTAGGTTCTGTCTCAATGGATTTTGATCCGTGTCCGCTCACGAATCTTTGTGCCTTTTTTGTATCGCCAAACTCTTAGTTCATTGGGATTTTTTAAATTCTTGTTGGTGATTTACAATTCGAATTATAGAATTCTTGTTCTTTGAAATCCGAGGTTCATTGGGCGTCGATTGGGATCTATGTTGGATCTCTCGTTTTCTGTTTTGTTCCTGTTATTATCGTTGTTTTGTGATTTAAATAAATTGTAAAAGGTTACGTTGGCTGATATTGGGTTCTGTGCTCTATCTCTCCCCCCTCTCTCGCAGTTTACCATCCGGCTGGCTTTATTCGGAGGGATAACAGCCTAACCGGAATCGGCCACATTTGCAGCGCTTAAAATGTTGCTTGCTTGATGGAATCTCATTTAATGAAATCGAAGAATCATGGCTAGCTTCAGCGAAGATGAAGAATGCCGATTTTTTGATGCTCAAGAGGAGGTTGCGTCCATTGGTGATGGAAACATAGATGAAACGGACAACACTGGCGCTGATTCTAGTTCTAACTTCGGAAAGCACACTGGTGCGGAGTATGACGTGTGGATTCGGAGCCCAATGAGCGTGCGAGAGCGTAGAAATAAATTCATGGAGTGGATGGGACTGGGTTTGAATAATTCGGTAGATGCACGTAGTGTTGAGCGGCGAGAAGATATGAACACAATCAAAGAAGGTATCGGGAAGGCGACCTTCGATTCTGTGGAGGAGTTTTGTTCAGTTCGGTCATCAATGTCTTGTTTGTCTACTGTAAATTCTTTGGATGAGATTGGTTCAATGGAGAACTTGGGATGTGAAGATGGGATTTTTGACATGAGAGTGAATAATAATTTGGATCCGGAGGATCAGCACGGAAAGATGAGTGACTTTAAAGAGGTTATTTCTGATCAATCGGTAGCAGCAGCGGAGCCTCCAGACCGTGGGAACAAATCTGAGGTGTCTTCCACTTTCCGACATTTGAGGGGTAAGCATTATGGCGCGTCCGATGTTTTTGGGCTAAGGATGAAGAGGGCCAAAATGAGCTGGTTCAAAAAATTACGTTCAATAACAGGCATGGCTGACGGGCAAGGTGATGGAAGACAAGAAGGCAGTTGTACATTCCGACGGCGTAGGATTCAGAAAGTTAAAGTCCGCCATAGCCGGAAGCAGAAAAAGGAACTGTCAGCCCTTTATACGGGGCAAGACATTCAAGCTCATGAAGGTTCAATTTTGACCATGAAATTCAGTCCTGATGGACGGTATCTTGCCAGTGCTGGTGAAGATAAGATTGTGCGGGTGTGGCAAGTTGTGGAAGATGAGAGATGCAATGAAATTGACATTCCAGATATTGACTCATCCTGCATATACTTTACGGTGAATAATCTCTCTGAATTGACGCCCCTCTTTGTGGATAAGGAACAAATGAGCAGAATTAAGAGTCTGAAGAAAACATCAGATTCAGCTTGCGTCATTTTCCCTCCTAAGGTCTTCCGGTTGTTGGAAAAACCATTGCACGAGTTCCATGGGCATTGTGATGAAATTTTGGACCTCTCTTGGTCAGAGAATAATGTGAGTAAATGTCATAAAATCGGTTGTTCAATAAGCTATAGATATAAAGTTTGTCATACATGAAATGTTGCGGAAATTGATTTGGTTCTTCATCTTTTTCTGGGTGCAGTATCTGCTATCATCTTCTGTTGACAAGACTGTCCGTCTGTGGCAAGTAGGATATGACCATTGCGTGAAGGTTTTCGGGCACAGTAATTATGGTGCGCCTTGCTGCATTTCTATTGTAGCTTACTATTAGATGTTATTAGACTTGTTGAGCTATTAGCAATTTGCTTGAATCGTGGATAATTTTCTCACAAATTGTTGTATTTGATATTGTCTGTACAGTGACTTGTGTGCAATTCAATCCTGTGGACAACAACTATTTCATTACTGGATCTATTGATGGAAAAGTGCGCATCTGGGCAATTCCAGATTGCCATGTTGTTGATTGGACTGATATCAGAGAAATTGTGACTGCAGTGTGTTACCGACCTGATGGGCAGGTATATTTCTGTTACTAATTTCATGCTAAAGAGATGAGTAAGTATAGGCAATAAAATATTTCAGTTGATAAATCATTTTCTAATACAGGGTGGGATAATTGGCTCCATTACAGGAAATTGTCGGTTCTACAACGTCTCAGGTATTTTGTTCTCTGTGTCTTTAGTCATGTTAGTTAGCTTTTATGACATAATGTTAGTCTCTTTAGCATCAAAATTACTTGTCTGTCATTAGCTTATGGTGTTTGTTACAACCACTTCAAGAGTGGGCAGCATTTGAAGGCTAAGTTCTTACTGATTTGCCGATTTCCAATTTTGTTTTATTCAGAGAATCACTTGCAGTTGGATTCACAGCTATGCTTAGTTGGTAAAAAGAAACATCCTGGCGGAGGGATAACTGGCGTTCAGGTAATTATTTTGATTCTTCCTGTGGCAAGACAGTCTAATGGCTGTCATTCTCTGTGTGTTTTGTTATTTTAAAATATATGATTTTAACTTTTCTGCCTGTGATTAATTGATTGCATAATTTATTTCAGTTTCATCCACAAGATTCTGGCAAAGTTTTGGTTACCAGTTCTGATTCAAAAGTCAGGATGCTTGATGGGGATAATGTGATTGGCAAATATAAAGGTAGGTTCTTTAATTCTTTTAACTTATTACATTTATGGGCAATTTTCTGTTCAAGAATTGGAAGACCAGTTCATTTTTAATAAATTTTTTTATTTGATTTCCTCTGGTATGCATCGGCAAACTTAAATTTCAATTTGGTAACTTGTGATCTTTGTGATAAGAAGACTAGCTGTTGTTCTAATATCATGGTTCAACAAATGTTATATTATGCTAACTGTAAAGTCTTTATTTTGGTTTTAGGTTTTAGTGCTGGGAGCCAACTGTCTGCATCATTTACTTCAAATGGGAAACACATTTTATCAGCCTGTGAAGACTCTAATGTATATTTGTGGAACGTTAGTCTGGAACAGTCTAGTCCCAAAAAGGCAAAGAAGATTAAATCTTGTGAGCGGTTTTATTCAAATGCATCTGTTGCAGTACCATGGTGTGGTTTGAAATCTCAGAATCATGTTTATGATTATCAGTCGGATATATTGGGTCAGAGATCGCCTCAAATCATACGTCTCAACCCACCTGCTTCTTTTTCTCTCAGTCAAGATTATTACTTGGAATCCTTTCCCAAGGGATCTGCAACTTGGCCCGAGGAGAAGCTTCCTGTTTCAAGCCTCAAGGCCAAGAAGTCTGCAATGCATAAGTCTGAATACAAGTTCTTGAAATCTTCTTGCAAGAGTACATCCAGTTCTCATGCATGGGGTCTCGTAATGGTCACTGCAGACTGGGATGGGCGGATCAAGTCGTTCCACAGTTATGGGTTACCCACACCTGTCTGAAAATTTGGTGACTTGGCTAATTTGGACTAGATAATCAAACTTCTTTGCTTTGCTTGAGCGTGTTGTCCTCAGCAAATTATCTGCTGCTAGTCTTCTTTTAGTCTTGAGACTGATGTTTAGCAGGATCAGTAACAAATCTGGTTGAGGTCAAATCCTAACTAGGGACTGCAGCTTAGATGATTAAAGCAACTATGTCTTTCAGGTCGGCCTCTTTCAGATTTCTTGGGAGTAATGTCAACAATTGGTGGATGACCTGGCAGCTTAAAATCAGTGAGTGGCCTAGGTTAAATGGCCTTTTGTTGCACAAGAATCTTTTGACCCCTAAAGAGATGCAGGGCATGTGTTTGGTAAAAGGAGAGTGGAGGATTCAGGAGCTGGTGGCTGAAGTTTGCTTTGCTAAAAATGGTGGGGAGTGTATTGCATCGTATCATTCTCTCTCATAACTGATAAAATCTCCTTCTCGTTATTTTTCCTTCCATCTGATGGTAGGCCCCTTGTACCCGGGATCAATGGAATGGTCATTTCTGCTTCCATATCTGCTCTTTCCCTGGGGCAAAAAATATGCAAAACAGTACATTCTCATCAGTGGCTCTAGCTACTCAGCGATTGGCAACTGCTTCAGTGCTCACCATATCATTGCTAACAAATATTTGATATAATACCTCAGATTTAGGCTAACAACACTACTGATTAGTTCAGTTATTCAAGTGTCAAATCTTCCCATTTTATGTTCATAGAAAAGCCATTTTGGTATAGTCAGATAAGAATACGTGTAATTTGCTAATGTAAATAAAATTTCGTTTTAGGATCAGCTTTCTGCTGATATATTTTTTGTCTGATGCACTTAGCAGCAGAAACGTTTGCTTGGAAATCCAAGAATATATATTGATACTCAAAACTATTCAAATCGGTAATCATGCATTATTTTATCATCGGTTCTATATTATATGTTAATATATAGGAAGTGTAAAAGAAGCGAGGTCATATATTGGTTCAATCAGTCAGAAACAATCCAATGACATTATTGTTGTGGTTAGCAGTGAAAAAGACTGGCGCTAATTTACCACTTCAATATCAAAATGACGCATGAAATTGAGCCCGCCGTTTGTTTTAATGCGCAATTCCAACCTCTCTATAATGCATCTTACGCTTCCTTCTTTTGTGTGTGTGTGTGTGTGTGTGAAAAGCATTATATCTTTGTTTGTGATTCTGGAAAATGGAAACTGAGATATTTGCATGGTCTGCATCTCAGTTGTTACTCCCTTCAATAATCCTATTTGCTTTTTTAAATTCAATGATATTCGATTCATCTAAACTTAAAAGGTCCGCAAAAACATATCATTTATTTTAAACCATAAAATCTCATACAATACCTCCAATGAAGTTCACAATTTTTTTTGGGGTCAAATTGCAATTCTCCCTTTGATTTTTCAAATACTAGGTGTCATATGGTCATACACTACTTGATACAAGAATCTTGGATCCGAATTATGCAACTGATATTGAGAAAAAAAATGAGGTAGGAGTATTATTGGGAAGAATATGCAAGTTCTTTCTTTGTTTAATAAAGCATCTCTATATACATTTTTATGGACTAAGAAAGATGTATCGTGATGTGGAAACAGTCTGTATGGTCCATAATAGTGCTGACTGACATGAGAAAAGACGGCAAAATGGGATACCCATTGGAAAAAGCATTGCACAACAATTGCGAACCGAGAACATTGTGTTTGTCAAAGGAGATAGGAAGGGATAAAGCGAGAACATGCTATCCAATATATTTTTTTCAGAAAAAAAGAATATAATGAATATTTTATTTTGAGCTCACAGAGAGCAGAAAAGGAGTCCCATCGAGGAGACAGCAGGAACAAAATGAATGATTATTTTTTGAGGGAATTTTAGGCTTTAGCTGTAACTTCACTCAACCTCTCTCAGTTGGCTTTTCCTTTTAGTTTAGACCTTAGAAGTTGGGAGAAAAATTTATTTATTTATTTATTTTGTTTTGAGTTTTGAAAATAGTAGCTCTCTTAGATAAGAGGGGGAGAGTCAGAACTCAGAAGAGACAGTACGCAATGTTGCCCATCTGCTTTACACGGGCGCAGAGAATCAAAATACTAAAAGCTGAGGTAACGGACGAAGAAAGAGGAAGGACAATAAATAGGAGTGCGTGTATTAGGCTATTAGCTTAGTAGAGAGATATGTTTGAGATCAAACTACACGCATCCCATCCAACAACCTAACATGTTTACTCCTGTCTCCAGTCTCCAGTCTCCAGTCTCCAGTCTCCACTCTCTTCCATGATCTTTCAGTATACTCATTAACTCTTTAATTAATTTTTAATTTCATTGTTCTCGCAAGATCCCGTTCTATCTCGCAAACTTCTCTCTGAAAAACTGCGCCCACATTTACTACTGGTGCAATGTCATCTGTGTTTGGTGTCTGTTTATTCTTCGAATCTCCATCAAGTTTATGCAGATATGAAAACTTAAAACAGAAACCAGGAAGGAAAAGACAAAATGTAAAAAGAAGATGCAACAAAACCTGCCCATTAAAATTACAGACCATCAAAATTAGTTTCCGAGAACTGGTCAGGTTAAATCATTACTTTGGTGTTTCCCAACTTTTGAAACAAAAGTTGGGAAGATGATAATTAAATACGATTTAAATTTTTAAAATTTAAAAATGTCTGTTAATATTTTAAAAAGACACTAAAGTATTATGAACTAAATTGGGTTTTTTAATTTTTCTGAAGTGAAAAGTGATCTGTAAACTAGCGAATTCCATTACTGTTATTGTAAATCTCATTACTTAACTTGCAAAAAATCTCCTCTCTGCTTTGTTTTTCAAATTTCCTAAAGTGAAAAGTGATCCACAAACTAATGAATTTCATTACTCTTATTGCAAATCTCATTATTCAACTTGCGAAAATCCCCTTCCCTCTGTCATAGGCATATTTCTCTCTCCTCTGTCACTATGCGTCAGTTAGTGTCAGATGAATTTGTTATCAGAGAGAGAGAGAGGGGAAAAGCAAAAATCAGAAAATTATAGCAAAATTCATTACTCTTATAAATAATCTCATTACTCTGGTAATAAAATCCTACTACTGTTTATATCAAAAAATTTAAAAAAAATCTAATTTGATCAATGTCTTTTTGAAATATTAATAGACCTTTTTTAGTTTTACAAATTCACCTAATATTTAAATGAAATTCTCCCAGTTAAGTAACTCGGCTTTTTGAAAAAAAGTAAAATAAAACCTTACGAGCTCTTTCAAAGCCGCGAGAGAAAATTACGTTAGTATGAATCCAGACCCCGCTGAGAATAATAAATGAATAATAGACGTATAGAACATCGTCGAGTAATCGGGTCTCAGTCTCTCAGATATTCAGAATTCTCATTCTACCGTGCCTTTTTGCCTTATCCGGTGAGCTATTCACGTCACTCTGGCTCTGTGCTTCTTGCCCCTCCGACTATTTCATCCTAGTAAATTTGACGTCTTTCTCACAATTTGAGCTGTGATTTTGGATTGTAGATTTTATTCTCAAATGAAAACTGTGTTCTTCTCCTGGTTGATTAGACATCGCAGGCTTGCTTTAGATTTTCACTCTAGGAATTCAAGTGTATAGCTGAGACCATTTGCTATAGTATTATTCCAATCACCCTCATACCTGAGTTTTGAGAAATTGTTATCCATTGATTATTGAATGGAGGGGCGTCTGTTGACCAATTCTTCGAGGGCGTGATTTCATGATCTGTCACTTGTGTGGGACAATGCTGACGGTACCTTCTTCTAAGTATTCACAATGTTCATTGTGCAAAGGCTAAGCGAGAGATTAATGTTAAAGCCTTCAAACCTCAACTTCTGATTGATTTTTATGCTTTATTTGTTGGTGAATGTTAATGTTTTTGGTAATATTGAAGTGCCAGCAGGGTCATTTGAGCGTCTTATATGTCCATGTTTCCTTTCAATTATCCTATCATATAACAATACTCTATTTCCCCATGTTTTCAATCAACCAGAAGTGTTTTTCTCTAGTTAAATAGCTAAATTTGAGCTGTTATCAACTTGGCTATCCGTTTGTGTTTTAAACCACAATCAACAAAATTCATTGACCGTGCAATCGACATGTTCCCAAAAAAAGTTTAATGCTTTTGTAATGTGAACTTTGTCACTATTCCTTCAGAGCTGGAGGACTTCTTATCCTACTTAATTTTTCGCATTACTACTGATAAGTTACTGATCATTCTATTTTGCCAGTGATTTAGCCCTCGTGACATTGTGTGTGCGCTTTTAGAGTTTTGGTAAAATCTCGTTCTTGGTCATTTGATGCTTTCACAAGATGCTTTTTTATGGATTCTGAGTCCGAGTCTAATGTCATATGATTGTCATATGTATGTCATATGATTGTATGGTAGAGCAGAAGGTGCAAGCCTCAAAGGTGACGAACCAGCAAGCCTGATTTAAGGGCATGCATGAGCTTTCTAC
>JBAGKO010000011.1:1836037-1855062 GCA_037177275.1 Acacia concinna
CGTTAAAGCTTTCACTCAATTGGGTTGTTGTTGTTGCCCATATACTGATGCCCATTTTTCTCTTTTTTCAAACAAATTTTGCAACCATTTATTTTGACGAAGGTCATATTTGTTAAGCATTGACTCCCTTGCACAAAGAAAGTGATTCTCATACTCATAATCAAACATGCATCTTTTAAAATCTAAACCAAATCTGATTTCTTGTAAGCATGGTTAACATGCTTGCTGCATTTTGCAAGAGATGCCAAGTACATAACTGATGATATGATTCAGGTAAAATCTTCGCAGTTGCTTTTGCCATTATTGGATCTTGATCCATAAATATTGTACTTGGTTTTTTTTACCAAACATAGCTTTCATAAATGTCCTAAACAACCATTCAAATGATTCACTAGTTTCATTATATAATAATGTAGTGCCAATTACCACAGTTTGCCGATGGTGATTAAATCCAATAAAGGGTGCAAACAGTCTCAAGCTACGGTTTGTATGATAAGTAGTATCAAAAAATACCATATCTCCAAAATAAAAATAGTCTACAACCATTTTTGCATCAGCCCAGAATATCTTTGTTATATGATTTTCAATATCAAGTTGAATCTCATAAAAAAAATGATGGATTTTCATATTGTTTGGATTTAAAATAATGTAGCAATGTAGAAGCCTCGCCTTCTTTCATTTCTGCCATCCTCTTATTAGTCAAATGGTTGCTAATATCTTTAAGAGTGCAACCAACATTTTCTCATCCTCCAACTTGACAACTCAAGAATTCAAAAATTAATTTTTGCTGTATACCATAATGGTTTGCTTGCTCAATTTGAGTTGCTTGAGCATTGGAGATCTTTCTTTGAGATGATAGTTTATACTTACTTCTAGGGGTAGCTAAATCATGATTATGATCCTTCTCAAAAGATGTAACAATATATTTTCCATTTGATTGATCATTTGAGTAAGACAACAGATTCTCAAATCTTTACGAGCCTTTTTTCCATCATAGTCATTCACTTTTTTGAATCCTTCCTTGAAACATAAGTATTTTTTTACCTAAAATTTTCTTATGATCTGTCTTACATCTATTTATCCACTCTTTCCTAACACTGAACCCAATAAAACTAGCATATGCGTTATAGAATCTGTAAGCATGTTCTTCACTTTCAAACTCCATACCCACATATGGAGCTAAATCAGTTTTATTCACTTCATGTTCTATAAAACATTCATATAACCATGAAGTAAAAATTAAAACAAGAAAGAAACCACAAGATAAAATTTCAAGGCATTTGTAAACAAAATCACAAATGATTAATTTTAAAAACCAAAAAGAAAGAAAAAGATATCACAAAGCTTCATATAATTAATAATTAACATATTCATTCACCATTAGCCATTTGTCACTACTATTTGATGCTACAGACGTGTTTGTTTTGCTAGAGGGGTCCAAGTAGCTGAGACTTCTTTGAGGCTCTAGAACTTTTTCAGCCTAAAGAGGAAAAAGGAAATAAGAATCTCAATGGTTCTATGTATAAGTCAAGCGTATATAGAAAAAGTAAAGGTAATTCAAAATGCATAAAACCATCTGATCTCCTAGCAACTATATGATGTTTAACAAAACACAGGCACAAACCACTCAGTTTCATTTTTAACCCTTTAAGATTTCTTCAAATGTGAACAGAACTCAATTCCAGTTCTACAAATATCTAATTGTAATAATTTGTTGCTTAAGAATAATTTATGGGCATAACCTAAAAACTCATAACCCATAATCAAAAGAAGCGCAAAAGCAATATACTCAAAAATCAAAGAAACCCCAAAAAATTAGAACCCATCAAAATCAAAAGAAACACAGAATTGATCAGAAGCAATATACTCATAATCGGCACGCAAGAATCAAAAGAAATGCACATGCCAGAATATATATGGAATCAAAAGAACCACAGAATCAGAACCCATCAGAAACAATATACTCACAAGCTATAATCGATCGTCGCCACTGTATCCTCCCCTTCCCAATCGTCGTCGAATCACCCTATTCAGTTTTTACGACAAGCATGCAAGAAGATTGTTCCAGATTATTCGATCTTTTTTCTTAAAAAAAAAAAGACTAATTTAAGCAGTTATTTTTAATCATGGTTAAGATTTTGTTTGGGGTTAAATGCTGACATAAGAACTAATAATACACATGGCGCTCTCTGATTGGCTACTAAGATGAATTTGACCTAACTAACTTGATATAAGTTTGGTCTTAATGTTAATTAGGAACATTTTTAGATTTTTGACCAAAAACAAAGCATACCGATATGGTACAAAAAAATTTAAAGGTGTTTTTGTAATCTTTTCTTTACTATAAAAGTGTTTTTATAAACTAATTTAAATAAGAAACAAAAATTCTTTAGTACATACTCCTTTGATCCTATATATAAAGATAAACAGAGAAATTTTTTTATACTATTTATAAAGCACCTCGTTAAAATTTTGATATGAATATACAATTTTACTTTCTATTTAGTAATGTGTTGATTTTATTTTTATTTGATACTCCGTATTGTATATATTAAATAGGGGTATGGTTACAAAATTGTTGAATTTTAGGGGAGAGTTAATGAGATTTTAGGTTTTTTTTATCTGTATAAAAAATGTTAGAAGTGCCATATATATATGATCAGAGGAGTAACATATAAATACTATTCAAAATTGTAAATAGGTAACAAGGAACTAATTTAGGAGTTTGAACTCTTATCTTTTTATTAAAATGCCCCTAAACATTTTTTTAACAAAAAAAGACATAACCCTCGTCGATAGCCACCGTCGGAGCTCTAATGGCCGATACCACCCATCGGCACTAGTGGCTGGAACTTTGATGATAACTTGAGTAATATAATTAACTACTTTAGTATATTGATTGACTACTTGTACTCATTAAATACAATCTCATCTCATTGACAAGTTAAATAAAGGCAATGACAACTTGAATATAGCAATTCACAACTTACACTTATTAGATTGTTAATAGTTATATTCAAGTTGTTAATACTAATACTCAAATTGTCATTGTTTTTATTCAACTTGTCAATGAGACTGAATAGAGTTTAAAGAGCATTAGTAGGCAATCCCTATATTCAAATTGTCATTGAAGCTTCAGTAGCTGGCCATCAAAGACTTGCGAATAGAGTAGTGTTGGCCAGCAGAGCTCCGACCGAGGCAGGTTGTTTCTTTTCACAAAAAAAAGGTTTACGGATATTTTAGTAAAAAGACAACATTTCTAAATCTCAAATTAATCCTTTAGTACTTATTTATCTTTTGCATGTGCTGTAAGACTTTTTTAAAATTTTACAATTTTAAGTAGTATTTATACGTCATTCTCACAAAATTCTTTGTTCATCCATGTATTAAAATTTTTTATGCCCACATCTCAATGGAGGCATATTTTCTTAAAATTATTTTTCTCATATTCTTCTCAAAATCCAATCTTCACCCTTAGATAAAAATAGTAGACTATTTAGATTTAATATTTTTATAAATTATTATAATAGTACTTTGTAACATCTCGGAATTTTTATAGGCAAAAAAGGGCATTTTAGGCCACAATAATGCTTTTAGGGTAGATCGAGCATCGTACCCTGATATTTTTTGAAGATTATATGAGGTATTTCGGATAAGCAAAGGGCCTTAATCTATAGATAACTGAGATATCTCACAACAATTTAAGTGAAACTCGGGGAATGACTAAGTGTAAAGAGGAAAAATTTTATAAAATTTCAGGACAAATCTGATAGCTCTGAAAATTTCCATAAAACCCTAGTAAATGCTACAGGGTGCCCAGGACATTCCAAAGTAGTCAGAATAATTTTTGGAGGTCCAATAAATTTTTAGTGAAATTTTAAATATTTTCATAATTTTGGCCAAATCAGGTATTTGGCTAAAAACTGATATTATCATATATTTAGGGACTTTAATATTCTAGACTACGATTAGAAATAATTAGTATATTATTTTAGAGAATTTATGAAGTTGGTTGAAAGTGAGGAAAAAGTCTAGAAATATCAGTAAAAATTGCTGAAATCGGGTAATCATCAATAAAATGGACTTTTTGGATAGAAATTATTTCTATGATTTCTAGAGGTCCAAAAATTTTGAAATTTTTACAATATCCTTCTGGGAATTTCAGAGAATTTTTGAACAAGCACATGAATTTCTAAAATTTTTTGAAGTTTGGGCCAAAAGAAGTAATTTCATAAAATATAAGAAAATTAAGTGGGACCCACATGAGGCCCACAATAGTTGCTGCCCGTGCTTGATGGCCGAGAAAAGAGCTTCTAGATGGTTACACGTGTCAAGCCTGGTTGGACCATATAAAAAGTTTAGAAAATTACATCTAAAAGCCCAATAAATATTTGCACTTTGACCCCTCTTGAAAAAGTATAAATATCCCCCTCCTATTCTCTCTTCACGCCATTTCCCCCTCTTTTACTATACCTATGCTCTTCTTAAAAAATCGAGCAATCCAAGAGCAGTTAGAGCGGTCCCAGCCTTATCTTCAGTATAAGTAAGGTTTGGTCTTCCATCTATCTCTTTTGAATTCCTTTATTTTTATTAGTTTTAGAGTTATTTTAAGGGTGGTTTTTTCTAATTGAGATGGCCTAGATAATGAATGTAAGGGGAGATTTTGTCCAATTATTCTGGCTAAAATAAACCTTTATAAGGGGAAATACTACTACATTTTTTTTAAAACCAATATAGCATTCCCTAAGGCAGGTGTTGTTTAACTGTTCGGGACCAAAGTGACATTTCATAAGAGAAGTGAAGTCCAACTGTCTCGGACTAGGGTAAAGATTCTAAAAGGGAGATGCTGCCCAACTGTCTCGGTCTGGGCAGTGGAGACAGGCCAGTAGGTAGGACCCAGGCTCGGTGGGGTGTATAGGGTGTTCTATCGATGGGTACTGGTAAGGGAAGGATACGGTCCGAGTAATAGAAAACCAAGACCCTAAAGAGTATAAGAGGAGAAAGGTTGTAGTATACTATTAGAAGTAGACAATAATGTCCTATATTGTGATCTGTATAGGCATTACAGAGAGGCATACCGGTAATCTAACGATGCCAGAAATAATGAAATAGAGCTCTCACATTGTGTAAGGAGTATATGGTAGCAAGAATCTCTACCATTAACATGTATTACTTTGTGTTGTCTACTGTTTGTTGTATGCTTGTATGTTATATTTTGGCTGTGTTAGCATGTATACATGAGAAGTATGACTCTTGTATATGCTTTGGCTATTTGAATTTGGGTTGAGTCATATGCAGGCTCCCGGTACATAGTATGTGCCAAGAGATAGAGCACAAAAGAGGTAGTATAAGCATTGTATACAGCATGAAATGCATTGCATTGTGATTCTACTAGTGAGGTTTTTCTAGAAACCTTACCTTCTTCACGATGCAGGTAAAAGTTCTGAAAAAGGCAGGCCAAGGAACAGACTTAGATGTAGAGATTTGTATTTCCTATTTCTTGGCATGTATTCATGTACAGTATGATCAATATATTCTTTAGATTCTGGTTTTGTACCTTTGTTCTATTTATGTTGAAATTTTAAATTTCTCTATTTTGACATACGAATACATCAGTGGTTCCAAGGGTTACTGAAAGGAAAGGTAAAGAAATAAAAGTGAGGCGTTACATGTTTTATCAATTAATTTTTTATTGATTTTAGAAGGTGTTTGTTTATCCAAAAAAGCCCTTTTTAAAAGCTATTTCATCAAGTTGAGACAAAACGTTTCTTACATATTTACTTCGTAAAACATAAAAGCTATTCTTAAAAACTAAGATAAACAGACACTTATTATGATCACAGCTATAAATTATGCAAATTAGGTCTTAATAGTTTTCCAAGACACCTGCGTTGAATGAGATTATCATTTCGTAACACACTAGTCAATAAAGGGGTATTATAATTCAATTTCCGGTGGATCATTGGATGAGAAAAATATAGGGTTTGATTTACTATTTAGATCATCAATCAAGAATATTAATGGAAAAGTTTCAGAAAAATACTATGAAAATAGTAAAAAGGCAATCCAATGCTGTGAAATCTAAAAATCCCAAATTAATTAAAATTTTTTAGAATCTTGAAAATCCTGTAAAATTATGTAAATGCCCATAACTTTTTAGCTTGAGTACCCATTCTCACAACTTTAGAAACATTCAGATAATGTGTATTCAAGTTGTAAAAATATATATTTAAGTTGTGAAAAGCTAATGGCATTTACGTAATTTCACAAAATTTCAAAATTATAAAAATTTCAAGATTTCTATCAAAGGTTGATTTAAAATTTTTAAATTTTATAGCACTAAATTACCTTTTAATCATTTTCATAGTATTTTACTGAAATTTTCCCAATATTAATTGTTTCAGATTATGATTCCTGCAACACCTCAACAAAATATGATATTTATCCATTAAACTCAAGAATCGCATTGAAAAATTTTAAACAGGGCTCACGTGAAACAAGGCCAATGAGCCTAACGAGTTATATGCAGTACAAATTTTATAATTATTCCAAAATTATGGACACTAATAATTATGTAATTTTATCAAACCGTTCATATAAAATACATCTTATTATTAATCCAGACGACGTCATTTCTCTGGAAAAAAGCAGGAGACCAGTACTTATTTCTTTCATTTTTAAAGAAACTGAATGATCAAGGCCGTTGCTTTCGGCCAAAAGCCTCCCTTCTCCCTTTCTTAACAGCGTTAATATTCTTTCAGTCATAATTATAAAAAAATGATATTTAAATATCATTTAAAATTTTAAAATTTAAATTAATATTTTAACATTTTAAAAAGATATTAAGATTAGACTAAATTGAGTTTTTTAATTTTTTTAAGGTGAAAGGTTATCTAAAAAGTAGCGAATTCTATTACTATTATTATAAATCTCATTATTTAATTTGCGAAAAATTTTCTCCCTCTTTTATCTTTTAAATTTGCTGAAGTGAAAAGTGATTCGGAAAATAGTGAATTTCATTATTATTATTAGAAATTACATTATTCAACTTGCGAAAAATTCCTTCTTTATTTTATTTTTTAAATTTGTTGAAGTGAAAAATAATCCGAAAAGTAGCGAATTCAATTACTATTATTATAAATCTCATTACTCAATTTAATACATGTCTTTTTAAAATGTTAAAAGACTAATTTAAATTTTAAAAATTTACATAATACTTAAATAAAATTCTCCCAAATTATAAAGTCTGTTTAAATTACCCGATCCAAAAAGAAAAAGTAATAATCAATTGTCAATTGTTGTTTTTTTTAGGAAAAAGTAGATAGTAGCCATGACTTGATAAACTTGTAGCTTCTGCGGTGACCTTACCGTAATTTGCAAGTACCCCTGCGAAACACCGCATAACGTCTCAGGCGCCAATTCTCACGTCTTGGCGTTCTTTTCCGGTGCTTCTCTTCTTTCCACATCCCCCTCTCCTGGTGGCAAATCACGCTTGCAATTTACGCCAATTTCGTCAATTTTTAGGGTTTATCGGCTCCATCTCTCTCTCCACAGATAGGGTTTTTGATTGTGCATTCGACCTCTCAAATCCCAATTGTATAAGCTCTTGTAGGGTTTCGCTTACACTTTTCCGTAGGTTCATCAATATGGGTGAGTGGCAATCACTTGTCCAATCCATTCTTCTTGGTCTCATTTTCTCTTACCTCCTCGCCAAGCTCATATCCATCGTCATATCATTCAAGGACGATAATCTGACTATAACTCGCCGCAGTATTAGTAGCACCGACCATGTAAGTAATCGGAGCAAGATAGAACCCGATGTCAACCCGTTTGCGCGCAGGCCTGATGCCGATGAAGGCGAGCATCACGAGAATGAATCGATCCTGGCGGAGCAGGGTAGCGTGAGAAATGAAAGTGTGGACGGTGATGAGGGTGATGACGACGATTGGGAGGGAGTGGAAAGTACTGAATTGGACGAGGCCTTCAGTGCCGCAACAGCTTTTGTGGCCGCCGCCGCCGCGGATCGGCTCTCACAGAAGGTGTCCAGTGATGTGCAGCTCCAGCTATATGGACTGTACAAAATTGCAACTGAAGGGCCTTGCAGCACGCCACAGCCTTCGGCACTGAAAATGACTGCCCGAGCCAAATGGTAGTGCAATTATCCTTGCCTTTTTTGGGGAATTGGTGTACATTGATTATTTGCTATAAGTGTTACCTTGTCGAATGTCCGGAAAAAAGTGCTTTAGAGGTTTGCCTTGCGTATTGGTATGGGAGTACGACCATACTGTATAACGGAATCTTAAATTGTTATATGTGTTTAAAATTCTTGTTTTATATCGTAGCCTTGGCAGTTATGGGCATATAGGCCTGCCTTAAGTGTCTAATTCATATCCTACACTGAAATTTGTGATCTTGATGGTTTGATCGTGCCCATAAAAGACTGCAAACAGAGCTCTTGAATTTTAACTACTGCAGTAATTTTCTGGTTGATTTAGGAGCCTTATGATCATGTGATGACCGTAGCCATTCCCCATTATATACAGTCATCACGCGCAGCTTTATTTATTTAACGTGGGCTTATTTATCTCCTCTCTGATTAATTTTTCCTATGTTTAGGCAAGCGTGGCAGAAACTGGGTGCTATGCCTCCTGAAGATGCAATGCAGAAATATATTGATATTGTAACAGAGCTTTACCCAACCTGGTTAGATGGCTCGGCTTTGGTGAGATAATGCGCTGTTTTTTGCGCTCTGTTCTTTCTTCAACTCGGGGAAATTCATATATTAAATGAAAGTAGTACAATTACTTGCATGCTTCTTCTTTTCCTTTTTCTCTGTACCTACTTTTAACCTGTCTGTGGCAGAGAAGCAAAAGTGGAGATGATGTTGGCCCAAATTCAGGGTCCTCAGAATCTAAGGGACCAATGGGGCCTGTATTCAGCACTTTTGTGTATGAAGAGGAAGCTGGCAGTGACTTGTAAGGTTCCTAAGACTTGCAGTTGTATGAGTTTTAACGCATGCATCTAGATGGCAATGCATCAATACTTTATTACATTTATGTGTATGTTGTTTGCTGTCATTTACCTCAGTTCCGCAACCTTTGCTAGATTCTACAACTCAGCTCACTGTTCTTTGCATCATCTTCTACCAGTTATTTATGTTGTAGCGAATTGACCATGTAATTTTTTTTCACGTACTCAGCTTTGGAAGGATAATTAATTTTGATGGGTATTGTCTATAACTCTGTATAGCCATGAACTTGTGGCTATGTTGACAGGACCATTTTCTTAGGGCTTTGAAATGATCATGCATTCCTCTTAACTCTCTCTCTCTCTCTCTCTCTCTCTCTCACACACACACACACACACAGAGTCTCGTTCACACATTTGATTTTGTGACAATGGACAAATAAAAGTCTCTGAGCCTTCCAATTATTTTTTCCAGAAAAATTAGTGTTGGCTGTCTTTAGTTCCCTGCAGAAGATATGTACTTGAAGGTGTAAAATTGCACAATTAAAGTTCTCTCTGCTCTCTGAATTTTCTGCCTTATTTGCCAGGATATACTTACATCCTCGAGTTGAATATCTTGATAGAATGGTGAAAATTATTTCTTTTGCGGATTTTTGGGGTTGGGAGTGATCATGTTAGATTGACTTTAACTTTGAATTAAATCAGCCTAAGATTTATGTTTATCCTGCATTTTTCTTAGTTTGCCTCCTGAATGAGTAATTCATTGCAACCTCTCCTCTTCATTGAAGTTTTGATTCAACTCGTGGATTTGGAGAGAATAAAACATTGACTGATCTATCTTGTTCCATATTTTTTCAGAAAAATGGATGCAATTCATGGGTTTGCCAGAGAAGGAGATTCCGCTAATCTGCTCAAGTGTATCGAAAATGGTGTTTTAGTGAATCTGAAGGGTGGGCTATTTGTGGTTATCGCTTTGCTATGTTTATATAATAAATCTCAATTGTGCTCAGTTGTTAGTAATGCTCTTGTTGGTTATTAAAAGGATCATGCCTCTCATAAACAGCTTGTGCTTAGCATTAAGCAGTTCAATCACTAGTTAAATGAGAAAACATCAACCTGAATATTAGCATTATCTATGCTTGATTCCTTCAGGATTGACTAATAGCTAATGTGGCATGAAAGGAATGAATTTTGAGGGACTTGCTGGTACGTTTAGCAATATCTCATCCCAGTTGCTTTTCGTAGCCGAAGTTAGGAATCTTCTTTGCTACAGTTGGATACTTAATCTTGTAGCAACTTCTAGTAAAATAACTAAGAGTCCTCAAATGGGCAGGGATGCCTCGTTTTCATATAAATATATTGAATTAAGAAATTTATGAAATCAATAACTGATAAATGGAGTAAGAATTGTTAGCTATCTATTTCCCTTACTATGCATTATTGTGTATCACATTATCATTTCTTGCATATTACATTATCACGGGATTATACTTATTCAAGATGCTTTGTCTAAAGCATGAAAATGAAGTTATTTAAAGTTATTGTTCCTGTTTATGATACTTCCAATAAACTTCTATAAGTTCACTTGTTTTTGTTTCTTAATATAAGAATCTGAAATGTATGCAGACAGTGAGGGTCGGACACCATTACATTGGGCTGTGGATCGCGGTCACCTTGAGGTCACGGAACTGCTAGTTAGTAGGAATGCTGATGTAAATGCAAAGGTAGTTTAATATTACAGCATGTATTGCAACTCAATAAATTTGTACAAGTATAAAAAGTTATAGCAAGTTATATTATTCATTTCATAAGTCAAACTTTACGTACTGGATTTATGGTGCTATCTGTATGCTTTATGGCACCATCAGCAGGTTTATGTAAAGAAATTGAGGTAGAGCACATATTTGATGAGTCATCACTTCCCAAACTGCAGAAGTTGCATGGTCCAAGCTATCATTGGCTTTTGAAGTTTCTTTTGTGCATATTGAAATTATTGACAATCATATGTAGTATTTGTTGATGCTGTGTTTTTGTTTTGGAAGGATGATGATGGGCAAACTCCGTTGCATTATGCTGTTGTGTGCGAGAGGGAGGCCATAGCCGAGTATTTAGTGAAGCATAATGCGGACCCTGATTTGAAGGATAATGATGGCAGTTCGTCATGTGACATGTGCAAGCCAAACTGGCCATGCATGCAACCCGTGGGGAATTAAATTAATTGGTAATTAGGTATTTTGCTGATCCTGGCACTTGGCAAATTCCTTCGGATGTATATGTTTATAGAACCCTTATTTTTGTCCGTCCAAGTCCTGGCATCTTCACGGTTTTCACTATAGGCTATGCCCATGCATCCCTAGTCAATTCTATTTTAATTTATTCTTGCCCCTGCCATTTCCCCAATGTCTGCCCCCAACAAGGCCCCAACCCCCTCTTTTTTCCGGTTACATTTGATAAAAAAAAAATCGGCACGAAATTGGACACGTATTTTCGTGCATTGCTTGAAATCTGAAAGAATGAATGGCATTATTTATGACTTGTGAATAATATACTCCCTCGGGTTTTAATTATAAGCATATGATGTTTTAAAATATTAAATTTTGTCGTTTTTTTTTAAATTATGTTGTTTGACTTATGAATTAATATATAATGTAATAAAATATAACGTATGATATGATTAAGTAATGTAATTAGTTTTTTTAAGATATTTTTAAGATTCTCTAAAAAATCAACGGATCATTATAACTAGGACCGGAAGAAGTACTTGTTATGGATGTTGTTACTTAGATTGATAGTCTATATTGGTGAGATATTGATTGTCATGGAAGAACTGAAAAAATGAAGTCAGTCAGTCCTGAGTCCTGAGACATTTTTCTCCCTTGCCTCCGCATTCGCCTCCTTAATCCCTTCTTTTGAAGATGGTTTATTTCATTAGAACAATTATAAAAAGTAGCACAAATTTGCTAATGGAAATCAATGAGCTTACATCCTTCGAAATGACGAGGACGCGACCATATTATATTCCCTCGTGTTTGACGATGCTAACAGATGGTTTCCCAATATTCGTATTCACTTTTGATATGCCAGAATCATTGTTCTGACTACTTGTCCCCAGGGGGTGGGCTGTGCGCAAACTTATCAATATGTTTCAAATTCATTTTCTTTATCTATTTTATTATGGTTTGGGGGAATTCCCCAAAGATTATGCAACACGTGATAAAAAAGCTTAATATTAAAATTTATGTTGTTTATGTGCTTTTTGAATCAAATTAAAACGCATGAATTTTAAATTTCAAAATATTTATTTATTGTATGGCGAATCAAGGAAAAAAATATGCAAAAAAATGATCCCAAGCATACAGGTTTAATTTTCTAAATTTTTCAAGACGCGAGCCATGTGTAAGTGTAAAGTTATCAGAATGTATTGCGAATTGATCCTTCAATTAGTCTAATACATAGTTTGGCATAAAAATGCTGTGAAATCTGACGCTCATCTATTTTGGGGAAAAAAAAGTTTGCCAACAGTCAAATATTGATGCTTGCCTTTCCATGATGTGTATGGTTAACGCTCTAACAGGGTCAGAGGATCGCCCATAGATGCAACATTCAAATATTAGATGAAGAAACAAAAATTGAAACCAGTGATGGACCATCACTTTTATATCATCAAGCCCAACACGTTCTTTTTCTTGCCTTGAAGCTAAGCACAGATTAAGTAGCCACATGTTGGGATCATGTACTGCCATTGAAGCTGAAGAATGGGCTGTTCTCAAGGGTTTGAATTTGGCTTGGGACTTAGGTTTCAAAAAAATCATCTTACAGTCTGATGCACAAAATCTCATCCATATGATGCAAGGCTCTCACTCGGATGACAGATGTAGTTTGTTGTTTCTACAAATCAAGAGGTTTCTGAGATATGATTGGGAACTTCATATTGAGTTTATTCCAAGAGAGCTTAACAGAGTTGTAGATGCATTGGCTAAATATGGAATTACAACCTCTACGTTTTTGGACACTTGCCCTGTAGAGTTCCAGAATTTGGTTTCAATCGAGAAATTGGGACTTGGTCCCATTAGTGTTTTTCTTGTTATTTATTTCATGTAATGTTCATCTGTATAAAAAAAAAGAAGGTTAATTAGTTTGCAGGTTTTTATATTTTCAACCATTTTTAATTAAATCCTTATACTTTCACATGTTTTTCAATCATTTGAATGTTTTTAAGTTCTTTGTAACTTTTTAATTAAACAAATATTTATGAGTTATTTTGTTAAATTATATTTTTATTTTTTAAAAAAATAGAAAATTTGAATTAAAATAATAAATTTAATAAAATATAATAGGATGATAAATAATTAAATAATTTATTATATTAATTTTTTTGAATTATATATTTAATATTTTTAATTCAAAATTATTAAATTATATTATAATCTTATGAAGGTATTTAATTTTCAAATAAATTAATAAATAAAAATCCAGAAAACCTTTATAGCCCATTTGGTTTGATTAGAGGGAAAACGATTACATCTAATCTAGATGCAATATATCGATTACAACGTTTGGTTAGGCTTAAGTAATGTAAACCAGATTATAAAATGTAATCTTAATTACATCATTTGATGTAATGAGGATTACATTGTTATGAGTGATTTATGGGGATACAGATATCATATAATTAAGTGAAAAAGATCTTATTATCATTATAATTTTTTTAATTTTACCAAAATGTCCATACATAAATGTTTTTATATATTAAATAATTATTACCATTAAATATTAAAAATATTAAGTAATTATATAATTTAAAAAAATATTTCCCCAATAAAAAATTTATAAAAAATATATTACACCATTAAAAATATTAAAATATCCCATTAAATAATATTCTCACCATTAAATATTAAAAAGTTACTATGAACCTAACTTGTATCCGGCATAATATTTCCACTATTAAATATAAAAAAATTATTATAAACTTGACGTGTACAGTATACAAATTGAAAAAGTTAATATAAACCTAAGATGTACATTATACATATATGTGTAGATAGGGATAATTTTGTCTCTGACTATATTATTTCCATATATTCTTATGTGAGATATAATCCAACCAAACATTTTTATGTATATGCATAATATTTCCTTAATGATGAACCAAACAAATACATGGAATCGTCATTACATTACATTGTATTACATTCAATTATGTGAACCAAATGGGCAATTAAGGACCTTACTAAACATCTGATGAGACAGTAAGGATCGCTGCCCCTGGGGGAATAAGAAAACATGTGAAAGTAGTAGGCCAAAAGGAATGTTAAAAGGAAAAATAACCTATCTTTCTATGGTACCTTTCATATACCCCTTTTTTTTTAAAAAAAAAGGCTAAACTAACAAAAAGGCATAGAGTTGTACCCCACCTTTACAATCCCAGGCAATCAAGAGGTCATGCCACTAGTTCCTCTCTTCACTTTGCTTTTGGCCTAATGGACAATCAGTGGAGGGTATCCAATTAGGTGCTTCCTTTATCCTTATCTACATTAGCGTGTGGTAATTACTAGCTAATGCAACAGCCTTAACAATGATCATAAGCTCTCTTTTTTCCTAAGCATAAGCTCATTATTGTTAAGGATCAGTAGTTAATTAAGTCATGGTATGCTAAACCAAGGGATTAATATAATTAGACTACACAGTATGCAAAGACAAAGTAAAAACCCTTGTTATCTTATGTGACACCTTCCTTTTTACAATTTGATTAATTCATTTTTGGTTCAGTTTGATTTATCACATAACAAGTGTCTCCCACAATGATTTCTACATAGTTATCATACCTTAGCATCTGTAATGTATCTTTACAAAGTAACAATTCGTAGGAAAAAGACAAAGTTACAATATTGAGGAAAAGTAAGTTAGAAATGGGGGAAAAAATTTAGAGTACCTAAGAGCTCTCGTGAAAAAGGAGAACACATAGAGGTTATTGGACTGAATATGGGCTTTTGGAATTTTACCAAAATGCCCTTCACATTTCTTTGTCTTGTTATAGCTTGTTGTTTGCTATGAAATCATCATTCAAAGGAGAAGTTAGCAACAGACTCGCCTTAGCTACTAATTTCTTCCTTAGTTTGGTTTATTATCTGTCGGCAAACTTCCCTCTTCTTTATCTTAATATTCAATTTTTCTTTTAACAGTTTGCAGAGGCAGAGGCAGAGGCAAAGTTCCAGAAGAATCAAGAGAAGCTATGGCAAGATCATCATCATCATTATCCTCTTCATCCAAACGCTCAAAATCAGAGAATGCTGACATTATTAGTAGCTAAACTTTGTTATGGTGAATGGTAGGTCACCTATTCACTTGCCTTCCCTAAAAGTGTTGTATCTAAGCAGCGTTAAGTTTTCAGGCCCAGAATCTGCCTATAACTTCTTTACTGGATGTCCTTCTCTTGAAAAATTGGTGCTACAGTCTTAGTCTTCTTGGTCACAGTTAACTATTCCCAACTTGCGCCATTTTTGTGGTTTACGATTAGCCAGGATTCCAATACTTCACATTTATGTTCTACCTGCTTTGAGTAATGTGGAATTTTAACATATTAAGGTATTCACTCATGTGTCTATATATATATGTATATAGTTCTTTTTATTAAGTTCTTTTTTGCAAATATGTGTCTACAATTATAACTGCAGAGTTGTTTCTTACTGAAGGACTTTCTAACTATGCGCTCCATCCTAATATTTTATCCATTGTTAGATTAATAGAGAAAGAAAGGGAGAAGAATATTTGTCTCTACAATTATAATATCAAAGTTGTTCCTTACTGAAGGACTTCCTACGTATACGCTCCATCTCAATATTTTATGCATTGTTAAGTGAATATAGAGAAAAAGGGAGAAGAATATGCTCTTCTTCAAACGTGGCTCTATACCATGTTAGATGACTAGAGAGAGAAAGGGAGAAGAATTTGGGACTAGATTGTGTTCTGAATTAATTGTTTCCAATTTGGGACTCTTTGTTTGAGTCATTATGATATTTTGGACTCTCTCTCTGAGAGTCATGAAAAATTTTTGAAGCTGACTTTGGTTATGGTGAGTAGAAGGTCACCGGAGCGTTAAGATTTCAGGCCCAGAATCAGCCTATAACTTCCTTAATAGATGTCCTTCTCTTAAAGAATTGGTGCTACTATCTTATTCTTCTTAGTCCTAGTTAACTATTCCAAACTTGAGCCATTTCCGTGGTTTACAATCTTTCACTGCTTAGCATTTATGTGCTGCCTTGTTTGAGTAATGTGAAATTTTTAGCCATTAAGGTATTCACTCATGCGTCTATATATACATATGTATACATTTTTTTTCTTAAATTTGTCTCTACAATTATAATATCAGAGTTGTTCCTTACCGAATGACTTCCTAAATATACGCTCTATCCCAATGTTTTATGCGGTGAATATAGAGAGAAAGGGAGAAGAATATTCTTCTCCATTTCTCTCTCTACTCATCTAACATGGTATCAGAGCCACATTTGAAGACACTAAGGTACCATAGACCAAATTGAGTTTTTCAAATTCATTAATGTGAACAATAGTGATTTTCGTAAGATGAGTAATGGTTTTCATAAGTTGAGTAATGGATTTCGCTAGTCCGTGTTAATCACTTTCTCTTCCCCTTAAAATTCATTGACGTTAACAATAGTAGATTTTCGCTATTTGAGTAATGGTTTTCGCAAATTGAGTAATGGTTTTCATAAGTCTATGCTGATCACTTTCTCCCCCCCTTTTGTCAGCATTGTTCATCTGACATTGACATTGTTCATCTGACATAGGAGATAGGGGAATATACCCGTGACGTAAACAGTGTTAGATTTTTGCTATTTAAGTAATGAGATTCGCAAGAAAAGTAATGGTTTTCGCTACTTCGTGTTGGTCACTGTTCAGGTCAGTGAATTTAAAAAAAAAAATCAATTTGGTCCATGGTACCTTAGCATATTTTTTATATGTTAACATCCATTTTAGGTTTTTGAATTTGGGGAGGTATTTATTTAGAATTTTCCCTAAATTTAATATGCTACAATTTAGATATGATGATGTAAAATTGTCATAAACATGTTTTTTTTATAAAACATTAAATTAAGATTGCCTAATTTTTAATTTTGAGTAAATACTTTCATAAATGACAATACAATATAATAAATATAAATATGACAAGCAAGATACATCCCCTACAGTTCTACACAAGGTAGCACAAGTTTGAAGGTGAGATTGACTAAAGAAAGACTGGCAGCCTGTTTGGATCCCCTAAAAAAAAGCCCTTTTGGGGTTAAACCAACTTTTAGAAAAAAGAATACACAAATATTTTTATTTTTCAGAAAAGTCATTTTGACCCCAACCCTATTTTTTTTTTCTCAAAACCAACTTTTCAAAAGCTAATTTTCTCTTTCTCCACTTTTCCACTTTTCTCTGTCTTCTTTCCCTAAAATTTCCACTACCCCAAACGAACTTTCTTTAATTTTTCACTTTTCTCCTTCTTCTTTCCATTTTATCATATTATAATATGGACTAGTGTTGTAATTTTAATATAAATTACTTTTACATTAGTCCATTTTATAAGATGATAAACTGAAAAAAGGAAGGAGAATAATGGAAAAATGAAAAAAAGTTGATTTGGAAAAGCTATAGAAAGTTCCTTTTAAAAAAAGTTGGTTTACAATTAAAATGGCTTTTGCAAAAAAAAAATAAGTGTTTTTTCTTCAAAAGTTAATTTAGGGTTAAAATTGCTTTTACAAAAAATGGGTGTGTTTGGATTTTTTTCTTCAAAATGGTTTTTACATTTGTCCCCGCATAATATATTGCACTATAATTTTTTTAATAAAAATATGTTGGCTTAATTTTTTATCATCTTCTAATATAGACTAATGTTGTAATTTTAATTTTTTTAATTCAATTTATACACATTTTGGTATTTATTATGCAATTTTATTATAAAAATAATTTATATCACATCACAACCCTTATATGTAATTATTATAAAAGCTAATACCCTTTTTGTCATTTCACTATAACAAAAGTTATTCTGATAACATTTATCCAAACATTCTTAATTTTTCAAAACTAACTTTTTCACATAAGCTATTCTCAAAAAAACATTCTGAAAATACTATTATACACCACAAATCATTCTCAAAAGCTCTATTCAAACGGGCTTAGATCATTGTGGCAGTGGCACCTACCCTAAACAAGCTAGCAGGATCGGATACAAAGGATAGAGACACAGACTTAATTTTACTATTTTATACTAGATCTCCAAATTGATAGACTAAAGTCTTCGTGATTACACTCTTTGCCCTTATATTTTCATTCTCCTAGGCCAAAATTCCTTCTTCTATTTTAAATTATGTGTACAAATTTTCAAGTTTTGTAGTAAACTAGTATTGTCAATTTCAAATATAAATAAGTCTTAATTTGTTTTAATATTACTTTTATTATGTTAAGCCTAAAGATAAGTAGTACTCCTATCTTATTTTTTTTATCAAAAAAGATAAGTAGTACTATTTTGTATCTTAAATATAAAATATTTTGAGGCATGCTGCAACACCCCTCTACCGTATCCTACTTAACTCTTCTAGCTCCATCTACATTTATGGTGAATCTTGGTGGTTCTCTTTTGATAGCTGTGAATTAATCTTCAGATTTGTAAAAGTCGTTTACTGCTGTGTTTTTCTATGTTCTTCAAATGTGTTGTTTTTCGTTTTTGTTTTTGCTTCCTTCTATTTTGTTATTGTCTTGGGGTGCTTGATTGTCTTTTCAGTATCCTTGTAGTGGCCCAAGTTTTTAGTAATCATTTTGTATTTAATGAAGCTTGTCTTTATATCAAATATATATATATATATATATATATATATAATATTTTTAATTTATGTTAATATTATTTTACCTTTATTGATATTAAAATTAGGTCTCCTTTATTTAATTTTTTTGGGGCCATGGTCTCCTTTATACTTCACTACTTTCTTTTAGGGTGTGTTTGGCTTGAAGGGAGGGGATGGAGGGGAGGGGATGACATGTAACTTTATTTA
>JBAGKO010000011.1:1860570-1881739 GCA_037177275.1 Acacia concinna
AATGATGAGGTAAATTAAATAATATGATATGGTATGTCATTTGACTGAAATTAAGTTATATTTTTTAAAAAAAGAAAAGAAAGAAACACAGTCTGTTGATTGTCGAAAACATATGCCTTAATTTTGTAACAACGTATTAATTAACCCACCTCATTAGTTATATGGTTTTATCATTGGTCAACACACCCCAGTTAACAGTTAAACTGAACAGATTTGTTAGTGAGGGTATTAATTGCTCCAAATAAATAACGTTAAGATTAAAATTAAACAAAAAAAATTAGGATTAAAATTAATCTTTCATGAAAACGTTGGGGGTAAATTGCTAATTAACTCATAATTATATTCTATATTCCATGTTTTTTCGAAAGTGTGATGATGGTTATATTCCATATTCCATGTGTTTTTGAATCGAACTGAGTCGTGTTTTAACTGGATTGGGTTCTTATTTTAATAATTTAAAAAACACTTGAAACCTATTTAACTTGCAATTGGACTATTATTATTTATAATTATTTTACCCGAGATTGTTATTTATAATTTTTTTAACTGAGCTATTTATATTTGTTACAGTTCCTCTTCCGTTTTGATTTGCAGTTTTAATCACAAAATTAATTGGTTTTGTTTTTTGTGCAGCGATCTAATGGCATTTAAATATAGCTACTATTAATCATAATATCAATTATTGAACTTGGGCAGTTTAACTTGCAGCTGGTTTTCTATTAATTATTTGTCAAAGTTCTATTTTTTAGGCTGCATGCGTTTTTGTTTTTTTAGACAGTAGGAAAACAGCAGTAATTGTGAGAGGCACAAATAAGTTGTCATACAAATTGATAGAAATATAATACTAAATCAAGAAACAACACTTAACCCAATTAAGTATAAAAATTCAAATAAGTATTTGTAATAAATTAAATTTATGATCATACCAAATTGGGCTACACTTTACAATCATACAAATTGATACTGATGAAACTATACATGTAGATATCCATACTGATAGAAATATAATGTAAAAATTTAAATAAGTATTTTTAAGAAATTAAATTTATGATCATACCAAATTGACCCATACTTTATGTCATACAAACTGATACAATGATACTGATGAAACTATACCTGTATATATCCATATTGATATAAATATAAAATTCTTAACCCAAAATATATATATATATATATATACAATATTTATAAAAAAATTGAAGAGAATAAAATTTATCGAAATAAATGTGTCATACTATATTCAAATGTGCAGTCTATTTTTTATCATGTTTAGATTTTATTTACATATATCTTAACTTTATTCAATCAATTTCGCTAATAAACACAATGGAGTAATAATTTAATAGATAAAATATTATTCACTTAATTATTCAATAATTACACCACATAGTAGTCATAATTACCCATAACTGTATTTAATTACCGTTCAAATTGTTTGCATTATCTATTATATTCTAAGAAAATTTGTAGTAACAGCTTGAATAACAGTGTCAAGTGGAAATGATTTCATTACCAACATTTTAATAACATCGTTAAATCCAAGTAAGGGAGTCACGTTAAATCCAATCGAGGAAGACTCCATTGAATATACCTTTAATGCAGGAAAAAAAAACCCGATTACTCCTTTTGTGTTGCACAAATAGCACTAAGGTTTTAGTTATAATTCTTGATTCAATTCATTATTTAAATATTAGTCATTCAGGAAGACTTAATATGGCCATTAATTAGAAAACCTATAGTGATCATGTGCAACAATGGTGACTTTTTAACTTAAATTAGTGAAGCCATCCATACTAACAATGTTAACTTTATAAACCTTGATTAGTAAAGCCAAATGCCATTTAAAATTTAAAGGGTTATATTGAAGACACAAAGCCACCTTACAAGAGTGTGCAGAAGACATGAGCTTTTTTTAGGGTAAAAAAAGATATGAGCTATTCAAGTTTTCATATATCTGTTGATAATTGATCCAACGGATAGAAGATGAATATTTTTTAAAAAATAATGAAAATAAAATATTATAAATTTCCGGAGTGGCCAAAACTTGACTTTAATATAACAAAAACATTTAGAAAACTATAGTAAAGATTGCTTGGGAGAAAAAAGCTACTTGGAGTTGAATGTTAATTGTGAACTGTTTGAAAGATAAAAATGACACATTCTATTCAAGTTTTCAGATATTTTTTTATGGTTGGGCAAGGATTGAAGATAAATTTTTTTTCCTGAAAACTGTGGGAAAGATAGTTTGGAAGAAAAAAACCTACTCGATGTTAATTATGAATCATTTAAAAAAATGAAGAGACACTTGAATATTATCTATAAAATAATAAATGTCAATGTGAAGTAAATACATTAACTAGTCAACCTTACACCTTTCCATATGCTTGCCACAAAAAAAGTCAGTTGAATGTAAATTATAAATTGGTTGAAGAATTAAAAGCTGCTTAATTTTTAATTGTGTTGACAACATTTATTTTCCTCTTAAAATTAACTATATATTTATATTGTACATTGTTCCCCTTTATTCATGTGTTACAATTATACTACAACTTATTGTTGGAATTTTAATATCAATATTTTAAAAAATAAAAAAGTCCCAAATTGCATAAGGTCAATGAAATTTTAGTATATACTAATAAGATGTAAAATTGAGCTAATAAAAGGGCATAAAAGAAAAGTACATAGAATTAACAATTGGAGCATTCATGCATTTTGATTACTTAGTTTTATTCTCTTCATTAACCATATTGAATTGCCATAAATCACTGTAATTGTTAATAGTAGGAAATTGTGGTATTTAATTATCATCAAGCCACCTTTAATTAACATTATGGCTCATCAACGGTCACGTAATGTTCCATTCTTATAAAAGGCAATAAATGGTGTGTAATCCATACACTGAGCTCTATTCCCGGAACCTCCCTCCTCTCTCCTCGTGTTATATATACTACTATTAGGGTATGTTTGCTACAAAAAAAAAAAAAAAAAGAAGAGGCAATGGAAAAGGAAAATTAGCATTTCCCATTGGGGTGGGAGCATTTCATTATTAAATTTCTTAGCAGCATTTTTCTTGCGGCAACTTATTTTCCTCTATACACGGAAAAATGGGTTTCCACCCTTTCTTTTGTTGGAATCCATTTTTCTTGGGGTGGTGGAAATTTTGGAAGACGGTTTTACCCTTTGAGCAGATCTTGATAGTTTTGGATTTAATAGACAACAAGGCTACCAATAAAGAATGAGGAGGCTAGAAGGCATGTAACTAGGGATAATCGAGATTGAAGTCACAATTAGAAATTATAGACGACTATGAGCTGTCATGGCCGATAGAGGAGGACAAAGTAGGTGTTGGTTGGGCATAAGTGAAAATGGTCATGAAAAGTTGTTGTGTATCGAAGATCCAAACAAGGGAAATTAGAAAGATTTGGAAGAAGGGGATAGATTAAAATATGCTAATCAAAGTTCGATTGCATAGTTTAAAGTTGGAAGTTCAGATTCATTGGCGGATTGGGTTTGGAAAGATTACCTTAGAAATGATCTTGAGTGCTAATTGATAATTTTATTAGTACCAAGGTTTATTATAAACCATTCTCCGGGACAAAAAAAATTATAAATGCATTATAGGTATTAGATAGTATGATCATAATTCTTGAGAGTTTTTGAAAAAGATATTAGAGGAATACTCACATAATACTCTCCAAGTCCTTTTTATAGGTAACAACGCCTAAATTACATAAAACGGACTAGTGGTCACGGTGAATGTATAAAAGATGTAATTGTTTTTCAAACATACCCTTATTTATTATGATATATGAAAATTTTATACTAGCCTAAAATTGATTTCAATATTCTATCAAATTAAAAGTATAAACTTTTTTCATAAAGCTTAATAAATCTTTAATCATGCTAAGATAGACTTTACATCTTAACATAATTGTCATTTTTTCTATTATAAAATTTAATTTCAATAATATTTTATAATATACGTACACTATATAATACACAATCCGTGCAACGCATGGGGAGAAGCCTCTAGTTGCATTACTATTACTATTGTTACAATTGATTACCATTGGGCAAATTTGCAAATCTGGATCACACTTTTGAATTACTCACAGGTGAATTTCAAATTTTGAATTTAAATGTTAAATATTCAATAAAGATAAACAATTCAAGTAAGATTATGAGCGATTTCCAAACCATCTTTTATAATACATTAGCGACATCACATTTTGCTCCATTTTAGTAACAAATATGGAAAAGCAATGACCTAATAACTAAATACAAAAATTATTATTTAATTAATTAATAATTAATTTACTCAATACATAATTTTTACATTTTTACAATACATGCCAACTATTGCACCTTTCCATTGCCAAAGGCAGAAGGGCAATGGAGTAATAATTTAATATTGGAATTATTATTTACTCAATTAATTATTGAAGAATTAGACCCCATATTAGCCATAATTGCTCATAAGTGATTTTGATTGCAATTCAAATTGTTTGCATGATTGCATTATAACTTATACTATTGATTATGATGGGCCAAATTTAAATAATCACGCTTGACTTTTCAATTCCCTTCCGATTAATTAAAACCTATGCTAAAATGGAGGATTCCCAAATGAAGAGTAATGCCTATTATAAATATAATTATAATTATAAATACCCCCATATTTTCCTAATCAGGACACTACCATGCAAGCCACCTCTGGACACTGCCATCACTCGAGACATGTTGCCAACTCTAACTACCACGCCCCTAGGTATGCTAAACACCAACAATGGGAAACAAATTGCTACCAGTGTGCTTAGATTCATCCAGGTCACTCAAGGGATCGCTTCACACCTAACCATAACATTGAACTTCATCTTAATGGATACTGAGGTATACTTATTGACTGCGCATACACCAAAATAAGCACAATTAAAAATAACAACATCTTATTACAAGGCTTGTATTGTGTTCAATTGACCAAAATTCATTGCTTGGTGGAAGACCCAACATCATTCAATAGGTTTAGAAAGGTAATAAGGGAACGGAGGAAATATTATTTCTCAAACTTTGAAGTGCTCCAAAACACAATGTCAATACAAGTTTGCAACCACACATATGTTGTCGTTTTCCACAAAGAAATATAAATACTATTGTATGAGGGAGACAATATCCTTGTGAGTGCATATGAATGTTTGCTCCTATATATAATTGCTAAGGAAAAAGTAGACCCTCCTTACCTGAGAGGTTGCTGCACTTCTCACAGTTACAAAATAGTAGTTGTTATGTTTGGATGTGTGTGTTTGTATCTAAATAAGGATTCTAATATTGCAATGCCATATATGTATGCACAAATATTGTTGGGCTAGTCAAAAGCCCAGGACATTACAAAAAAAAACTCCCTAACGATGAATCTGAGCCCTTACAAGTCACGATTGCAAATAACATTATCATATTTCAGGTCAGCTATAAATACACTAAACACCATATATGTGTAGTTTTAACAAACAAGTGGAGGCAACTGACTCAGACATTGCCAAAATGTGTAAGGGAAATCAGATGTAGTGCATTTTAAAGGACAAGGTCACTGACAACGCCTACAAAAAATACAACATGCAACAAATGAGAGTGCCTGTTATGCTCACATAGTTCTACATCATTAAGAATGAAAGAGGTGTTGCAATTACATACCGATACACACAAAAAAGAACAAAACGTTGCATACACCCATGCATGTCAATTAATATACATTTTTTCTTTCACATGGGAATGATGTGCGTTCACAGTTTTTCAAATATTACAAAGATCACACTTGATTCATACTTTCAACAGGAGAGTCAACGCCATTATGTTTCGGGTAGGGACACAGTGGACGTGTGTTACAAATAGAAATGTGACAACAGATGGGTCAATGACTTGACGCTCTAACCTTTCACTCACATGTGATATATATATGAAGGACGGACCATAAATGAGTATAATACCAATACCAATAATAGCCTCACTTATGGGCAAAAATTGGAGAATTATGGAAACTTTGCACAAACAACCCAATAATAAAAACAATGTTATTCAATTATTAATCTCAACTGTCTACAATAAAATACTCGATTTATGCATCATACCACAAAACTTCCAAATAACTAAACTTACCAAAAAAAGAGAGGCGTTTTAAACAAAAAAAAAAAAGGCTAGTGAACTATTGTTGCATGGGGCTCCACCTTTCATAATTGGGGATTTTATTTCTATTATATTTTTCCATAACTTTGGAATCCCACACGTGGAAAGTTCAATTAGTGTCAAATCAGGACAGATCGTCTCCAATCAATTACATACAATTATTTTAATGAATTCCTTAATAGCTGAGTAATGTTTAACATTTCAAAACCATCAAATTTGAAATCATATTTGTTTCCGCCAATAAGTTATGTTTTGACTACTATAATTAGTGATTAGTGACTTATTTTAGTAGGAAATCACGCTTGAGATTTTTATATCTTTAAAGTTATTTTCCTATAATTCTTAGAAGTTTATTAGAACTATATACAATAAAATGCTAGTTTTATGTATTATATCACAAAACTTCTAGACAACAAAACTTACATAAAACAAAATGCATGTTCAATAAGAAAAAATAATGGCTAGTAAACCACGTCACGTGCAACGTACAGGGAAAGCCCCTAGTTAATATATATAATAATATGCAATATGTGATACGATCAAGTGATTTAATAGCTTCCATAATCTCTAAAAAACAACTAACTATATCTTAGATTTAAATTTTGAGAGAATAATTAATTTGATCAAACCAATCAACATTGGGATTGATTTGGGCAAAATATGTGTGTGTGTGTGTGAGTATCCGTTTCTTTGCTAAGGTGATCGATTGTTAATAAACTGTGCATACTGAAACCTCTAGTACTTTTATATGGATGATAAGAGGAATGATGGCCAGAGTGTCATTGTGAATTAGGAGAATTACTTCGACCAAGTGGTCGGTTATTTTTAATGTAATGCTGAATGCCACCTTAATAAAAATGTCAGGGAATGATTTTGTCAAATCCCACTGCTGATGTGAGAACCTTGTTGATGGGCGATCTGTAAGTACCTCTGTAAGCGCTTTTTGAGTTTGGAGGCATGCCCTAGCCCTGATGAGCCGCCGGGACCCAACTCACCTAAACTTTTTTCTATAAAAAAAGTGTAATTTACTTCCCGACGTTTTTAGGGAGGAATAATTTTAATCCTAACACCTTTTTTTCCCTCAATTTACACCCCAATGTTTTTAGGGAAAAGCAATTTTAGTCCCAATATTATTTATTCGGAGCAATTCATACCCTCACTAATATATCAGTTCAGTTTAACTATTAACTGATGTGTGTTGACCAATAATAATGTCATATAATTGATAAGGTGGATTAAATAATACGTTGTGACTAAATTAAGACACATGTTTTCGACAATCAAGAGATTGAGTTTATTTTTGAAAAAAATATAACTTAATTTCAGTGAAATGACACACTATATAATATTATTTAATTAACCTCATTAGTTATATGGCCTTATTATTGATCAACACACCCCAATTAACCGTTAAACTGAATAGATATATTAGTTAGTGTATGAATTGCTCTAAATAAATAACGTTGAGACTAAAATTGCTCTTCCTTAAAAACGTTAGAAGTAAATTGAGCTAAAACACTATAGGATTAAAATTACTCTTCCTTAAAATATTGGGGATAAATTGCTCTTTAATAGCCATTTCGAGATCTAAGCTGCTGCATGAGAGATAAGTCGTACCATAGTTTTCCGCTTTTCAGTTTTTCTTTATTTTATCAACCCTATATAACTAATCTATCCATAAAATCAAGTAATATTAACTAGATTTTAAATAAAAGCTGGCAAAAATAAAGAATAATAGAAAATCTGGGAAATTAAAAGTACCTAAGAAAGTTAGCTATCAACATGATTTGCAGAGCATTTAAAAGTGCGGTTTCTGCTGTTATATAAAAGCCCCCCGTTGCATTTGCGGGTGAACAATTTGCCAACGATGATACCTTAACTTATAAACCAACTTAAATACTGTGTTTTAAATTCCCATTTTGTTTTTGTCAAAAACTGGATAACATACGTTAATAAAAGAGCTTACAAAAGTAAGAGAACAATAATTCCTAATATATTATAATAAACAATCTTTTATCCACCTCTCTATTCTATGAAGAAAAAGGAGGTTGATAAAAAACACAAAAATTACCTTCTAAGTTTTAAATTCCCATTTTACGATCAACTACTGAATTTTCAAAAATCATCGTCAATTTACTAACATGTTAATACGATTTTTATACAAAATTACATGATTCATAAGCCATATTTAGAGCGTCATTGGGCAGATGTTCTGAGCCACAAATGGTATGTTTGGGATGGCAATTTTCTTACTTTTCTCTTTTTTTGGGATGACTATATACAAAATGAATTTTTATCCAATAATTGCTTAATTTCCACTGTCCTTTACTTTTTTAAAATTTTATTTTTTATTATTATGTTATAACTTATCCTCTCCAGTCTTACTTATAAGATTTAATTAACTTTTAGGAGAATATTAAAAACACTAATTATATAACTTTAAAATGTTAAAATATTTTTTAAACTTATGAACTAATATATAATATAATAAAATACAACATATTATATAATTGGGTAACTTATTTTACTCATTTAACTTATCAACAAAAAGTTAGCTGGGCCTTATAATTAAGACCCGATATAGTATAAATATTACAATATATTTACATGAAATATATTCCTTCCAGTTCTAATTATAAGACTCAATTGACTTTTTTGCAATATCCTAAGAAAATTAAGTATATTACTTTGAAGTATTAAAATTTATGTCTTTTTTCAAAATATTTTGTTTGGCTTATGAACTAATATACTCTTTTTGGTTTTAATTATAAAAGGCCCAATTAACTTTTTTTGGAGAATCCTAAAAAAAGCTAATTATACTATTTAATCATATCATATGTTGTGTTTTATTATATTATTTATTAGTTCATAAATTAAATAACATAGTTTAAAGAAAAGCCATAGATTTCAATGTCTTAAAATAATATAATTTACTTTTTTAGGATTCTCTAAAAAAATTAAATGGATCTTATAATTAGGACTAATGGGAGTATAATATAATAAATCATAATATATGATATAATTCATGTCTTTTTCAGTTATTTTTTATTAAAAGTTACTTTCAGTTTATCAATAAAAAAGTTTATTTTTAGATAAATAACTTATACTACAGTCAATAAAAACATATTACATAATCTAATTTTTACTAAATCTTACTTTTATATAAATCTAACAATAAATAATTCCTTTTTTTTCGATACATGATGAAAGTTAAGAAGCAAAAATACTGTTGCTAACCAGGTTTCACGTGAACCAAATCAGTGTCATGCCTATCTATCAAGTAGAATCTTAACTCCATATATATATAGGTTATCTGCAACTAGGTTTAGGTTCCTTGACATGTGGCGAATCTCTACCTGACAATTACGCTCTAATAAGCTTCGAATCTCCAACACCAAACTTTATTATATGTATATCTCGATACATCCTTCTCGACATAATCTCAAAGCATCAAGATAGTTTGCAAGTAGAACTACCTTCCTTATGCCTATGTCCTAAGCTTGCTTTAAACCAGTTAAGCAGCCACATAGCTCAGCGCTTAAAGATATCTCCGGCTGAATTTGCATCATGAATCCCTCATAGAAGTTACCTTGTGGGTCCCATATGTTTCCTCCACAAGATACCGAGTAGAGAAGTTCCAGGAATGCGCCATGTACAGATAGTTTATAATAATCTGAGGGGATTACTGCTGGATAAGCCTCAAGCATTTCATGATTCCCTTGCAAATTCACATAATGGCATCGCTTGTTGTTTCTTCATATGGAATCAGTTATGGCAACTACATGAATCTTCAAAGAGTTAAGATCTATATTAAGTCCTTAAAAAATCCTTTCATTTTTAAATTTCTATAGCAGCCAGTATGACAAAGCAAAAAATTCCATACCCTTAATGCATTTGTTAATATGTGTTTCATACCTTCTCCATACACTATACAAGTAGCATCTTCTGCCATTCTACGTTGTACTTTTAATACATTTTGTTAATAATCTATTATGCAGTATGGCCCATAAACAGGTCTTACATCATTGCAGAACTTTTAATTTCCTCACCTTGTCCCAAATTAAAGAGGAAGGAGAGTTATCATTATGGATCAAGTTGTGTGCTGATTTCACCGAAAAGCACTTATGAGGCTCAAGTTTTCATCTTAATCCATATCTTCCATCCTCAAGTGTAATCTTTTCAATGCCTTTATCCAATAAATTTCAATTATTTTTTATACCGTTTCAAAATTTAGATCCAGCTCTTGATTTGTTGATTTGAGGCATAAGATCAACATTACATCTATATTTGCTTCTAATCACCTTAGCCCAAAGCCCATGTTTCTTCTTTATAAGGCCTCAACCATCCTTTAAACATAATTCTTGATTTTGTATTTTCATATGATGTAAGCCTAACCCACCTTTTCTTTTCTCTTTACAAACTGCGTCCCAAGCTATAATATGAGTTTTCTTTTTTTCTTTTTCCACTGTAGAGCCCCACAAGAAGCTCCTTACTCTACTTTTAACTTCTTCACATATCATGGCAGTTTGCATAGGGTAAACAAGTATAGCATTGATGACTGAGGACACCAAATTATGTCTACCTGACAATGCCAAATGATTCGCCTTCCAATTGTTGAATCTCACTTTTATCTTATCTATAACATATTGATATGTATCATTAGTAACTCTACGATGATGTAAAGGAACCTCCAAATATTTTCCTAAGTCAACCACTGGAGTAAATCCCAAAAGCTCACTTAATTGTTGAACTCGGGTATGATTAACATTTTGAAAGAAAAAAAATCTAATTTTTGCATTACTCATCTTTTATCTTGAAGCATGGAAAAATCTATTAATACATCTTTCAATCACCTATACTTGATTCATTGAAGTTTCTGACAATAATATAAGATCATCTGCAAAGAACAGATGAGACAGTGGAGGACAATCTTTGCATGGTTTAATAGGCTTCCAATCTCCCCTAGACATCTCCTCCTAATGATATGAGCAAGTTTCTCTATACATATAACAAACAAGTATGGAGAAAAATGATCTCCCTGTTGTATGCCCCTAGAGGGTAAAAATTATCGAGTGGCACTACTTTCCCATAGAATTTGCATATTAACAATCGTAATACATGTTTTTATAAGAGAAATAATAGGATGAGGAAAATTCAATTCCTCAAGACAAGAAAGCACAAAATCCCATATAAGTTTGTCATAAAGATTCTCAAGATCTACTTTAATCGCCATGAACCTTTTATCCCCTTTCATATTTTTCATATAATGAATAACCTTCTGGATAATAATGATATTATCATTGTTGATACGTCCTAGCACAAAACTACACTGATTTGGAGAAATTATATTAGGGAGAAAGGTTTTTATTCTGAAAGTTAATACTTTTGTCAAAATCTTGTAGATAACATTGCATAAACTAATAGGCTTGAAATCATTTATAGACTCAGAATGATTAACTTTTGTGATCAGGACCAGTAGTGTACTATTCATGTTCTTCACTTTATCATGATCTTCCCAAACTTCTTTTAAAAAACTACAAACCCAGTCACCCACGTGAGACCATTGATTCTAAAAGAATAAAGCGTTAACCCATTCGGTCTTGAAGATTTTAAAGCACCCATAGACCCAATGACACTTTTTATTTCCTCATCACTTAAATGTGCCCCCAACATCTGAAGATCATTTTCCTTGATAATAGGATATGTCACTAAATAATCTTCCAATCTACTAGTTTCTCCCTCTTCTATAAATAAAGAGTGAAAGAAATTTAAAGAAAGAGTTTTAATTTCACTTACATCGTTAGTCTCGTCGCTATTATCTTTCTTTATAGCTTCAATAATTTTCCTTTTCCTTTTTCTTTGACTATTAGCTTTAGCGTGAAAGTATTATGCGTTTTTGTCCCTCATGGAGAACCACTCGCACTTTGCCTTATGAGCCCATAAAAGTTCTTATTGTATTAATACGTCCTCTAGTTCCTCCCAAATTCATTTTTTGAGTTGTTCCAACTCAGGTCTGTTTCTACAGTGATATGGTATGCGAGACAACCCATCAAGTCGATTAAACAGGTGGCACTTTTTTTTACCAAGATGCCTACACACCTCTAATTTTCACTGTTGAACTTCCTCAACAAAACAAAAAACTTTCTCTAAAAAGCTCCGTTCATTCCTCCAAAGTATTATTTACCACAATTCGATCTACAGGGCTTTTGCTATTTCCACACTTCCATGTAAAGTAAGGCCTTTTACAAATCAAGTATGAGAAATTGAAATCCTCTATCTAGTTGTTAAAAGGGAAAATTGCAATGAGGTCCCAAATAAAGGACTTTAACTCAAAGAGGTCCCGTGAAATCACGTATTTGCAATAAAGTCCTGTAGAGTTGTTAATACAGTTTATAAGGTTGTTAATAACAGCCACATCATAACTCATGGGGTTGTTAATGGAAACTTTACTGCAATTATGCAATTTCATGGGACCTCTTTGATGTAAAGTCCTTTATTTGAGACTTCACTGCAATTTTCTCTTATTAAAATCCTGATAAACTCTATTACATTGATGAAGACCTTTATTTGAAGTTGTCGTGTATTAACTACTTTATAGTTTAAGTATACAATTGGCTTGTTTGGTATGAAAAATAAATCATTTCTAAAATTTTATACAAAATGTGAGAAAGACTCCTCTCACTTACTTAGTTTGTAATAAGTTATTTTAAAACAACCATATATATTAGTAGTGCGAAGCACTGAAGTAACCAAAGGGTCTCGAGCTGATATTCCTTCAAAGGCTTCAAGATTCAGGGGCTCTATCTATTGGGGTTTCTGTCTGTCCTTCTAGGGTTCCAGCTCTTCACTATTTCGGTACGACCCGGTGGACCATCGGAAATGCCCTAACGATAAACTGATACTGCACTTAGTAATCAATCTCCCTGGATGCCCCAGCTTTAGAAGAACAAAGATAAGGATAATCAAAACCCCTGGACCTAAAATTTCCCCGGCAATAATGCCTGGATATTCCCGACTGCATACAGGAATAGCTTGAATTTCCTTGTCCCTTTGACAATAGTTGTGGAGTTTGAACTTTGAACTTCCAAGTTTGAGATGGAGAGGTCTAGATCTAAGAGGAACTACTACTATGACCAAGAGTATGACTCAGAGACCTTGGCTAGGACCAGACCTCGGTATAATCACCACTACGCAAGTAGTACCCACCGTCATCGCGGTGGCGGCAGTGGTGCTCGACCGAAGGCGCAAGACTCATCTTTAACGGTGACCACAAGTTACCGCATTTTGTGCCACGATATCAAGGCTGGTGGAGTAATTGGCAAGTCAGGCAGCATTATAAAGTCTATTAGACAACATACCGGCGCGTGGATCAACGTGCACGAGCTGATCCCTGGCGATGAGGAGCGAATCATAGAGATTTCTGACACGCGCCGGCGAGACCCAGAAGGTCGAATGCCATCGTTCTCGCCGGCGCAGGAGGCCTTGTTGTTGATTCATGAGAGAATTCTTGAGAGCGATGCTGCGTTTGGGATTGGCGAAGAGGAGGAGGATTATGGGGGCAGGGGAGGCGGGAGCAGCAGCCGAGTCGCCACTAGACTGGTGGTGTCCAGAATGCATGTGGGGTGCTTGTTGGGCAAGGGAGGGAAGATTATTGAACAAATGAGAATAGAAACCAAGACACAGATTAGGATACTTCCTAGAGATCACAATCTACCTCGTTGTGTTTCCATGACCGAAGAAATTGTTCAGGTGCAAGAGAGTTGGAGCTTATAACTGATACTTTTAATGCATGCATGCTGAATGCCGAACTTTGAGTCTTCAGTATTTTGTTTTTAAAATATGCATCCTTCTGTGCTGAAATTGCAGTATCGACTCCGCTTTGATTTCGTCACTCATGGCTGTTCTTTTGCTTTTGGAGGATTAACCAAGATTGTAGAACCGAAGAGAAAACGGGTTACTCCCCGATAGGATGGCCCTTTCACATTCAAATTCCCAATCTGTTTTCTTCTTATTTTTGTCCCTAAAAATTAACGACTTTTCATAAATTAACGAGAAAAGGAAGGAGCTATTAATCGTTGGCAGATTTTAGCGGCGTTATGAATGGAATTTGGAGCTACTTTTTCTTTCGGCTGAAGAGCTGGAAAGGTGGAACAATATTCAGCTTCAAAACTTTGTGGCATTCTTTCACCAGATCCTAAGTTGACTGATTGATAAAAATATACCATTCTTTCTTCAAAACTATGTGCCATCCCATCCTGGATAATAGGCTTCATTTCAAAGGTTTATTGCATTAGGAACTACATTTGATTTTGTATTGGATCTGGTGCTTCTATCATAATTTGGTTAAGTTGGATAGATAAGAAATGTGCTCATTGCTGTTGACGTTATCAATATCATATCGAGGCATCCTGCATCTAGGAGACTTGCCCTTGGTTGCCCGCTGTATTTCAAGTTAAAGTGATATTATTCAGAAGTCCCATCCGTATATACCTGTTGATTAAATGAACTTTGTCATTCATATCATTTCTTCCTGATGAAACGCTTATATCATGAAAACATTTAAGCAATCCTAGGTTGGTTTTTCTCTTTTTAAAGGGGATCAACCTATAAATGCGTTAATGAATGGTGCTCTCAGTTTTTCATAATTGACTATTTCAGCTGTCTCTAAACTTGTGGAACTGGAAACATTTGGGGGCACTCTGCTTTTTTTTTTTTTTTTTTTTCTGATTTTAAGCATTGTACATGTTGTCTGCATGCATAATTTTTTAGGCCATTAAAAATGGAAGCTCTGTATGTTAATTGCCTGTATTATTTGTTGAATTTATGCATGCTAAATTGCTAATTTTGATATAAACATTGATGTTTAAAAATGATTTGCGTGGTTTTGTTTTACTTGTCTGTATTGAGTCTGTGTCAGCAGTCAAGTAAAATTAAGGAGATGCATCATGACGCCATGCCATTTTGAAACATGACGTGATTTCCCTTCAATTTACTCATGAAACACTTGCAACGTTATTAATGATACCATATTGCCATTCCCTTTGCAGGTTGTAGGCGATGCAAATGCTGTAAAGAATGCTATAGCACTTATATCATCACGCTAGAGGGAAAGCCAACATCGTGATCGCAGTCATTTTCATGGACGAGCACATTCGCCAGAACGTTTTTTCCCTCCAGATGATGATTATATCCCTCATGGGGCAGCTCGTAGATCCTCTGTGGACGGGGCAACTTTTGGATCACGAATATCTACTGCCAGTGGACGGGGCAATAGCTATCAGTCATTAGGTTATACAGTGGACCCGGGGGCTCCTCCTGTAGCTGACGATGCGCAACCCCTTTATGGTGAAGACCTCATTTTCCGGATTCTTTGTCCACTGGACAAAGTGGACCGTGTTATAGGGGAATCAGAAGGATTTGTAGAGTTCCTTCGAACTGAAGTTGGTGTTGTTGTTAAGGTAGATGATCACGTGGTTGGTTCAGATGAGCAGATAATCATAATTTCTTCAGATGAGGTGCTTTCCTTTCCTGTCTGTGTATCCTGTATTAAAAATGAACATTCTTAAGTTCAGTGGTAAAAGGGAGTGGGACAACAAACTGCTCAATCTGCCCTTATTGGTTTAGTAGTTGTAAATGAAACATTTTCAACATATTCTCCACACAGCTACATCTATCCTGTTGTTATTAGTTTGCCCCAGTAATACATCTCAAGTGTTAGAGGTTCTAACTGTTCTTTTTATTTTGTACAAGGGTCCTGATGATGAGCTGTTCCCAGCTCAGGAAGCTTTGTTGCATATCCAAACACGCATTGTTGATCTTGAGCCAGATGATGACAACATTATAACCACCACGCTTGTTGTTCCATCTAGTGACATTGAATGTTTAGATGGAAGAGATGTATCACTATTAGAGATAAGTAGACTCACTAGCACAAATATTCAAATTCTCCCCAGAGAGCAGTTACCTCCCTGTGTTGCAAAAAATGATGAGCTGGTCCAGGTTTGTCATTGACCTACTTCCTACACTAATATCCAATTTGATTCCTTTAGCCATTGTGGTCAAATAATGAAAATTGAACTTTATAACAATGACAAATCTTGTCTCTCTAAGCAATAGATATGGTGCATATGCATGACATAGCTCTACTCAACAAATGGTTTATAGCCTCTATTAGAAAATTGTCAATATACGATGCCAAACCATTGCATAGGCATGGCGCATGTGCATTAGGATCCCAAACCTTTTCTTCCTTAAGCTAAAACAAATGCCTGGCATTGAAATTCTGCCTTTCCGATTCTTAATTATTCTTATATTTTCTTCAACAGATTGTAGGTGAGATCAAAGCAGCTCGAGAAGCTATTCTTGAGGTGACATCAAGACTGAAAAATTATTTATACAGAGATTTCTTTCAAAGGGATGTAGCACCATCATCTGCCTCAGTACCTAATACGGAGATAACTTCTTCTAGTAACATAGCTCCAGTTCATGAAGCTTACACTGGCGCTGAAACTTCCATTACCTATCAGAATGTGCAGCCTGTGGCAGCTGCACTTCCCTTAAAAGTAATTATCTTGATGTATTGGCAAATTTTATTTTCCTCTTTAATGTCACCTTTCCAGCCTCATCTAGCATATGAATGATTGGGAGATCCACCTCGTTCTTTTTCCTTACCTGAAAATAACTTTTTGGTATACCATACCATGGAAACTTCTTTCTCAGTGGTTTAGTTCCTTGGCAAGAAACAAAATGGATGAGGTGTTTTTTTTATTAGTGATATATTATTTTTCACGGGATATGCAATGATTTTGTTTTCAGGGTGATGTTCATGTATTGTTTGGGTGAGTTGGAAGGCTGGGGTTTTATCTTTTCCTATTTATTCCTATTTCAGTTGTACAGTGAGTTGGGTTGGCAATAACACAATGAATTAGCCACTGTATCACATTAGCGGAAATGAAGTATTTGCATTTTTATGAATCCATAGCTGATTATGGAGTGAATTTTAGAAAAATCCAAATATAGTTTGTCTGGCAATTTATTTAAGTGCATTTAACTTTCATCTGTACCCTGTAATTTAGAGGCTTCACGTCCTATTGAAGAAATGACTGACAGCTTGTCCCAAATTGTGAACAATCATTTTTTCTTAATGTATCTAACTCCTTTTTTAAAAGGAAACGGGAGGATCTAGCACAGAGACAGGAAAGCAGAAAGAAGTTGATCGCCGTGATGAAGTGATGACTAGTTTGAATAGGTAACTGAGCCTTCCATTTATTTAGGATGTGATGTTGCATGATATAGCTTTGAATCACTTCTAGGATCTTGTTCTATATTTAGTGGGATGATGCAGCAACTTGCGGATCTCACATTAGTTCCGTCCTTTTCCATTACCCCTCTCTATTTTATTTATTCACACGTTTGCTTGCTCACTCGCATGTTATTATTGAAATCGGTTTTCTGTTTTGTTTGTGGCTAGGATCTCTGTACCACTTGTCACTAGAAGTACACTTGAAGTGGTCATACCGGAATACGCAGTTCCAAAGCTTACAGCAAAGTCCAAAAGCAAGCTTGCTCAGATAAGTGAGGTGGGTGTGACTGAATCTCAGTTCAGTAATTGGTAACTACTACAGGTTGGTCCGATTTGGCACAGTCGATGCATTGAGTGTCATGCGTACTTTTATACTATTGCCTCACCTCTGATATCAGCAAGGAATTTTTTTGTAGAAACTCTTGTAAACAAATGAGACCTTGCCACTGAATAGTTTAATTGGAGTTGCCCTTTTTTTTTTTTAATTCTTATCCAGTTTCAAAGTGTGCATATGATTATACCCAAAGTAAATTTGTTTCTTTTTTGGGTAAGAGGAAAAAAACCAAATCATCAATGACTTTTACGGCAAGTTTTGCTGGCATGAATATTTATTCTGGAAGCTGTGTGTACGTATTTTGACTTTTTGGTTTTTTGTTTTTGTGTGGGAGCAGTTGTCAGGAGCCACTGTTACACTTGTAGAGGATAGGCCGGAGGAGACGCAAAAGATCATTCGGATATCTGGTACTCCAGAGCAGGCAGAGAGAGCTCAGAGCTTGCTCCAAGGATTCATTTTGAGCAGTAAGTATGGTTTTTGGGTTTTGAAACACCCTTATATGGAATTTAAATTTTGCTGAACAACTTCTGTTTGGATGTCTTACAGCACAAGAAGATGGACCCTAATAGAGGGCATAACCGAAGATGATTGGATGAACAGGATAGAATAGTGCATTGATTTAGTGTGTAGAGCATTTTGTTCCTTGCGCTCGATTGGGCTTTTAAATAGCCGTACAAGATTTGCCGTTACAAAGAGTTGAGAAGGACATTCTAGCGGAGGAGGACTTCACTGTAAATGTAATTGTGGAAGAGCTTCTTGACGTTGCTGCAGTGTTGATATGATATTTTCGGTAAGTGCAGAAGAGCATCTATTGGCGGTTGTACTGCCTCGACGGTGCTTTGCTTGTTGATAAAGTCAAACGGAGTTTGAGCAACGAATTTCTTGAGAAGCTCTGCAAAATTAAGACAGCTCAATGCCCCCACCCAGACGGGGTTTTGAGGTGGTTAGTGTAAAAGTGTATTCTTTTGAAGTCACATTTGGCCAAAAGATTTTCCTGAGTTACAGAACGAGAACGAGAACGAGAACGAAAACGAGGCAAGCAAAAATAGGAGCGCGTCTCCTATTCCCTCCTATTCATGCCTTGTTCCTGTTCCTGTTGACTAATGATGATTGTATAAAATTTCGGTTGTTAACTGCCATGTTTGACTTGCTTCTATTTTAGCGTCTCTCATCACTTCATTTCCCTGTGTTGTCAAATAGAAGAGCTCCGAACGTGCGGGCCCCCAACCTGTATTATGATATTGGCTCACGTTTTTCCTGACCACATAGCTTGAGCACGAGTTAGTAATTTATTCCTTCGATTCATATGATCGAAAAAAAAGGAAAAATAATCAGAAGCGTGGGTCAGGGAGAGTAAAAGTCAAAATAATAGTAGTATATATATATTTTAAAAAACGATATGAATATAATATATAACGGATGCAGATGATGGAATGTGATCCACAAATACAAGAATGTGAGGGAGGGCCAAAATTGACCGCTCGATTTGGACAAAGGTTGGGGCATGAATTGTTTGCACATGTTTGTTTAGTTTTGGCTGTCCTCCAGACGACTACTCGCTGCCTAGCTGGAGCTTTTACATCCTTATCTAGTGGCCGCCCCTCTTGTTCAGATCTTGCTTACTCACAACTCACTCACGCCTTATGCAAACCTATCATTTCAGCGAGGTTTTGACATTGGGATCGGATATTTAACTGGTTGGGATAATGGGTCAAGAATTAATGGGTTAGACCGGAGTTAACCCGGTCTTAAACTAATTTGAATAAAAAATAAATTTCAATTCTTATTATAGTGTCATATTATCCAAAGTCACAAACAATAACAAACAATTATATACTTATTAATTACTACCTCCGTTTTTATTTATAAGACTCAGTTGACTTTTTTGGACAATCCCAGGAAAATCCTAAGAAAGCTAATTATATTACTTTAATACATTAAAATTTATCATTTTTCTTCAAATTATGTTGTTTGACTTATGAACTAATATATAATGTAATAAAATATAATATATGATATGATTAATTAAGTAATGTAATTAGCTTTCTTAAGATTTTCCTAGCATTCTCTAAAAATGTCAATGAGTCCTTATAATTAAGACCAAAGGGAGTATGTTTTTGTGGAGTGCATGATACATGTTTTATTTATTTATTTTAGAGTATAAATATGGGATGGATCATGATATATGTTTTTTATTTTGGAGGAAGATTGAGAAAATATATTTAATGATCTTAATTTAAAGTTGTATCACTTTTATTTTTGTGTGAAATAAAATCTTTTATCTAATAATAACTACAAAGTAGTTTTGGAAGGCTTATCTGTCTGTGCATTACACTTGGAGTACTAGCTCTGAAAAATGCATATTGAATGTGCAAATGGCTTTTGGAAGCTGAGTGCATGATATTTGTTTTTAATTTTAGTGAAATACATAAAACATCTCTATAAATATTTTAATTTAAAGTCATATTTTTTTAAGTGAATTGGAATAAAGCCTCGAGAGGAGTAGCCTTCATAGTAGTGAGTCCAAACCCTTCGTCCATATCAATCGGCTCATCACTTACCTTTGAGAATTCAAACGAGTGCATGAATGTAGCCAAAGTTAGATGAATTGTTTGAAGGCCAAACGATATTCCTAGGCATATTCTGCTCCCACTTCCAAACGGAAGTAACTAATAATGATGCCCTCTCACATCAACATCTTTATGGGTTGTCAGAAATCTCTCTGGCTTGAACTCCAAAGGCTCCAACCAAATAGGGGGATCTATTTGAAGCTTCCACAAATTAGTAAGAAGTCATGTTCCCTTTCTAACAAGATAGCCACCCACCGTGCAATCCTTTACAAATTCTAGGAGCTCAGAAAGAGACGCCAGCGGGTGCAATCTCAGTGTCTCTTTCACTATGGCCTGAAGATATACCAATTGACTTATGTCTGATTCTTTTACCGATCTTTCTTTTCTGACTTGCATGTCCAATTCTTTATATGCTTCTTTTAGAGTATGGGGGTTACTTAACAAATGCCAGCAATTAATATCTACAAAATTACAAATTCTCCATAAGAATATCAGCACAAGTTATACTACATTTATATTAATGTTCGAAACTTAAAAATGGGAGGCACGCAGGTACTCCTGCAACATGTACATACCAATGTGGTGGCTTTGTTGATGGTGTCCGCATCATATCCTCCCATATGTATGCTACCGAGAGTAGAGAGCATGACTTCCATGAAATCTTCGTCCCCTTTACAGTCACCAGAGGCTCTCTTGCTGCGATGTTCTTCTAGCCATTCTTCTCATATGGTCAAGCTCCTTGGCCGTTTTCTTCATGGCCTTTTCATGTCCATCTAAATCCAA
>JBAGKO010000011.1:1886945-1898948 GCA_037177275.1 Acacia concinna
ATCCCATAGGGTTTTGAGTTGAGTGTAATACTCACTGACCGATAAGCTTCCTTGCTTCAAACCATAAATCTCCTCTTGGATGTCGGCAATGCGAAAGATATCTGACTGAGAGTAACGAGAAAACAGATCCAGCCAAATCTCAGAAGCCGAGCCGAACCAGAGGATGCTCTTTGCAATAGACAGAGAAAGCGACTTGGTGAGCCAACCTTGAACAAGGTTATTACATCGTTCCCATGCCGGATACAAAGGATCAGACGATGCCGGCGAAGGAATGGAGCCGTCAACAAACTTCAATTTGTTCTTGGATAAGAGCGCCATACGCATTGCTCGGGCCCAAGAATGATAATTGGAGCCATCGAGAGGAGGCGCGACTAGAACGAGTGCAGGATTTTCACTCGGATGAATGTAATAAGGGCTTGAAGGATCAGATGAGGAGTCAGAAGCCATGGAAGAGAAGAAGCAAGAAATAGGGTTCAAATGAAAAACCGAAAGGGGAAAGTGAAAGGTGGAGAGAGAAAAAAAATTTTATATGGCTCGTGATACCATGAAACTAATTGGAGAAAAATGAATTGTATTGTATAAAATGGGTATCCAATGTTTATATACAAGATTCACAATCACTAATCATAGTTAGTAATACATAACAGAGATCCTAATCATGGTTAGTAATGTATAACAGAATGCTAACTAAATCAGTTAACTGAATTAGCTAAGTTACACCTGTCATATTGGCATTATTTGATATTACATGATATTGGAGATGATTAAGGAAATTGCAACTTACAGGTCAATCAGGCTCTTCTAGACTTGGTCAAGGCATCCGAATTGAAGATGATCGCACCAGATTGGAGTAATTTGCCAAAGAAAAACTCCTGTGAGTAATCTACTTGTTTGCCCTCAAGAAAAAAATCATACTGGCCTTTGCATTTCAGCATGGGTCAATTACCAATTTACTTATTTGTCAACAGCTCCACGACTTCCTCTTCATCTTTTTAATGCAATCTCAAATATACACTGATATTTTGCAGGGGCAGAGAAAAAGGTGTTAGTCTCTAAAACAGACATTCAGGTTGGAAGCAATGGCTCACTGATGAGTCGCTTAGCGGAAAAGCTGCAGCGCTGCCTATTATACCTCTTTGATCTGCTTGTCTTGCCAATTGAGAGTGGAAGAAAGCTTCTAGAAGGCTTGAAACCAGTTCGAGTTGGAAGTTCCCCCTCTTGTGTTTATCAATGATCCTATTCTTCAATGGGCAGGTACAGGTTATTTTTTAAGCACACGTGACAGATAAAATTGGCATATGGTGAAGATGAGGCTGGGGTACGCGGCGTCGTTTATTCAATGGGAAAATCCAAGTGTAGCTTAATTTTGTGTACAGATCTATATAGTCCTTCTTCTTCAATACACACACACACACACACACACGAACAGATTTCAGCTCAGTCTTGAAATATTATTACTATGCCAAGTCAGAAATTCAGAATGTATTTAATAATGTGATGCTAAATTATCAGGATGGGCAATTCTGTCGAGTATGCTCATTGTATGAATATAAATCCTGTGACGTACGGCAAAAAATGAAGCCAGAAGTGGAAAACCATATCTTGCACTCATGTATATATAACACAAGAAGCATGATGAAATCCGAAAATGATGAGTATAAAATAATACGAAGCATGCCATCCACAAGTTTCACAAGAAGAAGAGAACCTGCCCGGGACTTGTTATGTATGATCGTGTTCGTGGTTATCTTCGCTTGATGAGCCTTCAAATTTGCCTGCTGCGAGGGGGGAGAGAGAAGCATAGTAGTGTAGAACATACACGCCAACGAATGACAAACTCTTACGTATGAATAACACCATATCCCTCTTTTCAAACACCGAATATTGCGCTGGAATATACTTATACTGCTACGCTTCTTCATAATCTTGAGTCATGAGTCATGACATCTATTTTGGTCTATTCTCTCCTTCCTCGCAGGAGGCGGGAAGGCTGTTCAGCTCTCGATTTGAACCAAGTAATTGGCCCAAGAGAAATTGAGCACCTGCTTAAACATGAAGCAGCAGATCAATTGATTTTTTCGATTGGCTTTGATTCAGTTGCTTGATCATGTTGCTGGTGAATTTCCGCAAATTGGTACTGCACGGATCTATATTTAAGGCCCAGATTTTTTTTTTGAAAGATTAAGAAAGCTAATTAAATTATTTTCAATCATTTTAATATATTTAACTTATAAAATAATATATATATATATATATATGATAAATCACATATATGATTAAATAATTTATTTTACCTTCCTTAATAGAAAAGTTAGAATGAATGACCTGGAGGAAAATATATTTATTGATAAGGACCATGAAAACTGTAATTATTTAAAAAGACCACATATAATAGTATAAAATAATTATATAATTTTAATAAAACTCAAGGTCTTTTATATTTTTTCCCTTCAAAGAGTCTTTTATAATTTATCATGTATGTTAAACCAAAGATGTTTATATGGTTTATTGTTATTTGAGAAGAACTTTACGTGGGTTAAAAAATTATTTAATGTTAGTAAAATTTATATATATATATATAGTACATTACATGAATATGAAACTTGGTGAAAAATAAAAATTAAGAAACAGATGGGATCATATTACATGTGAATAATAGAATGTTTTACTTTACATTGTTGTTATTTTTTAGTGTTAAGGGTAGTTTTTGCCTCAGAAGCATTAAATATGGAGCAATTTTATGCAGACCATTGTTTTAGTTAAATTTGGAGTTTGAAAACTTTTAAGGTAAATTTGTACATTAATAAAAATAACATAGATGATGTATTGGTTAACTAATGGTCAAATTTAATTGAGACGACAGTCATGGGCTAAATTGGCCCCAATGAATATTTTTAGGGTAAAAATAACCTTTAACCCTGTGTTTTACTTCTAAATATAATAGATGATGTAGTGAGTTCTATTAAGGGCAATTAAGTAATTTTAAATGTATATCATCATGTTCAGTCCTTGTAAAATGATTAAATTTTTAGTCTTTATAATAAATATCACTTTCTCTAAGTCATTTATATTAATTTTCATTTCCTTAATTTCTTTTAAAAAATTAACTAAATTTTATAATTAACATAAAAAATAATATTTGATTTTACAATTATATTACTCCTTCCAATAAGGACAGGAGGGATTAATTCATAGGCTGTTTCGATTTGGGATTAGTTGGTCTGGTTTGCTATGGATATCGTTATAGACACCCAAACATAAGTCGATTTTCTGAGACTCGCCCGGAAAAAAAAAAGAAAGGAAAAAAACTCATCTCTTTCTTCTTCCACATGCAGCGCAAAAGGAAAGAGAGATGAAGACAGACTTGACTATGTGCAAGTTTGGATTACAAGGAAAATCACGTTTTTAATCACCTTTACAATTTACGGGATAAAACTCTCACATTAACTAGCACATATAAGAGTATAATCTATCTATTTTTATCAATAAAAATGATGAAAATCAAAATAACATTTAGAACTGAGCTGGGAACATTAGTCAAAATAAGGGGAAACGAGGGGCAGAGAGAAATTAACGTATAAAATGACCGATAAATATTCAGTTATCTCCAAATTTATACAGAAGGCATCATTCCTTTTGCATACTATCAGATTATACAATTATCAGTACTCATCCAGGTATGTGTATAGCATCTCATCCTTCTTTGACTTGCGTTTGCTAAGCAGAGCCTTCAGGAAACGTTTACCTTTGCTGGGGTACTGTTCTACGTCTCTGCCTCTCTCTCTGTCTCTTTCAGCAGATAATCGCATTGAAGCTGATTTACGAGGCTCGGAAGGGTACTAATGCAAACATTAAATAAAACGCATCAAACTAAGCACATTTACGATTATGTCATCATCTAACTAAAGTAAATTAAGGTGGGGAAAGGCCTAATACTCACCCATCTTCTTTCAATAGAAGGAGTAGGTGTGGTCGGTCTGCTTTTGTTTGGAGTAGCCGGTCTACTAGACTTTGGTGTTGTCGGCCTACTAGAAAGAGATCCACTACGGAATAGTGGAAATCTGTGAGGTGAAACTGACCTCTTCTCTGCAGTGCACGTAAAGATTGATTCAGTTATGTGGAAATTGATCAAGAAATAAACGAGAAAGGGAGGTAAAATAACAACCACATGCACCATAAAATGTCATATCACTAGACAAGTATATCACCTGTCTCTCTTTTTGGAAAGGTGGGGGTGGTTGAAAAAGATCCGGGTCTCTGAGTCCGTATAGAAGGTGAAGGTGAAGGGGAACGCCCTTTCCTGATTTTTTTAGAGGAAAAAACAGTATATCAAGACTGTCATCATGCGGTTCAGTAAAACTGAATTTCCATTGACAAACAAAGCCCTAGAATTAATGTGTAGAAGGAGTGAATAGAGATTACCTCGCTGCAGATGTTGGGACTTCTCTGATTGTAGCACGAACAGCTTCATAACACAATTCAAAATAAGAATGCATACAAAGGTCATTCCCTAGAGAACTAAAAGAAAGTCATGGAGTAATGTGGATACCACTCTTGAACTGATGCCAATCTTCATCGTCTAAGGCTTGGTTGCATCCAACATATTTTGATTTTGGGCGGCTAGGACCATACATGGTCTCCCCAACTGAAGATTGGAATTTAAAAGAATGTGATTATTTAACATTACAGGAAATGACTTCTAATATATGACAAAAGTAAAATGAAAAGGGAAAACAGAGAAACTGTGCCCAAAAAAATTTCAAGGACTAATTGAAGAATATGAGAGTTCTTGCCTGGCAAGATATAACGCTTGTGATATTTTGGAGTACTGATCACTAGTGACTGTTGGACACGCCCCTGATGATCCATATACTCTTGGCATGTCCTCATTCTCTAACATACCACATTAGGAGAAAACAATGTTAGGCGCCCGCACGAACTTCTCTATGTAATAACAATAAAAAAACAACAACATCATTATCCCTTTGCCAATGGCGTATTGAGAGGGACCTTTTGGTTAACCACCTCTCTAAAAATATGGTTTTCGATAGAGCACAATGGCGTCGTGCGATCCATGTAGCCAACCCCACCTAGTAGGATTAAGGCTTTGTTGTTGTTATTTATCATTATCCCTTTGCAGCCACAACTGTGGATGCAAAACCGTGTTTTGCACCAGGCAGTCTTTATTTAGCTTTAAACAGCAAAACAAGTGCCAGGAATAATTGAAGCAAGCTTTCAACTCAATATTTAAGAGAAATTGCTAATGACCAAGATCATATGGAAATTCCTCGCCAATCAGTTTTTGGAGGTAGCTTACCACCCAACTAATCGCCTGTCTATTAGTGCCAAAGTTGGTGGCCAGTGACTCCAAAAGGGGCTACCTACAAAGAATTTTGACCAAGGACATAATCGAGTGAAGCATTGCAAAGTATAGCTTTTTTCCCTTTTGGGGCCACAGTATAGCTGTCAAAATGTTGGTTCTCCGAGGCAGCCAATTGATTGAAACTAAAATAGTATGAGATGCCTAATCCTACACTAAGTTGTATGAAATGCTCTACAGGTTGCATAAGAGGATTAGTCAACAAAGGAAGAGCCAGGAATAAAATGTTTTCCAACTTCAGGTTGAAGATCTAACTGATAAATAATTATGGTAAATGAAACATTCATCTACCAACTGCTTTCAAATTTTCATTGCATGGATTTTCTTTTTATACAGCTGAATGGGAAAAATAATGAAGTAAACCTGTTCGATGCAAGATACCCGTAGCTCTGTTCCAGAAACTTCAACAACCTTCTCATCCAACAGATCATTCACCTTATAGGTTACAGAACCTAAATGGTCCACTGTATTTACAAGAGCTTTGACAGTGTAGTCTTTCAATGTATCTGCCACTCTGATATCATGAGATAAAACCAAAAACTATATGTCAGGTCGGATACAAATGGTGCTTAATACCAACATAGATGCATACAAACTCCATCTAGTAACTCACATCTGGTTTCGATCATCATTGATATATGAAAGTTCAAAATACTCAGCTGCCGAGTATAATTGACTTCTGAGATTTTTCAAATCCTAGAAACATATATGAAACAACCAATAGAATCAGCCAAAAAGCTCCTTCTTACTAGAGAACTTAGTTAAGTATTACTCATAAGTCATACATAGTGCGTTTTGTTTCAAGCTTACATAGGACCCACTCTAGTTTTCCATGAAAAAAGACAATAGAGTGATACACTAAGTGCATTGGAACGTGAACTTAGTAAAGGGTAGCAGGTACCTTCAGACTATCATCAAAGAGCAAACTCTGCTGCATGAAAACCTCATCATAATTGGAAGCTTCGCTAGATAGGGGCTCGGATGACGAAGTTGTGACCTTACCCATGAATGAAAATATCGGAAGCAGATCCACCTTATTCATCAAAATTATGAAGAAAGTTTAAATTTTGAGTACGGAGGGTAACAAGGTGGAAAAGAAAAGTCGGCATCTACATATGAAGAAGCGCCAAGAAAAGAGAGACATAAAGAAAGAGACAGCCTCCTCTCTAACAACTAATAAGATACCAAAAGCTCAGATTATTAAAATCAGCAGCAGATAGCATCATAGTGCCCTGCGACGCTTCTTAAACTACACCAGAAACGAAAGTATCTAAGCACTGGAGTTTCTTGACGCTGCAACTACAGACGAAAAAAGCTCATTTTTGTCCGAATCTTCGCCACCACGAACATCATAATAAACATCAAATAAACTCGCGACAAATGAACTCGACTGCGACTCGAACCTCAAAAGCATAAAAAAACATGTAAAATTTCAACAATACTATATTTAAAGCGATAAGGAGATCGGGCGAATAGTTGCAGCTGGTTTGTAGTTACTAAAGAATCAAGGACTCGCCCTCGATTAAGCCAACTTTCAGCAGTAGACCTAATTGGCTCGGGTGCTCAATTAATTAACTTTTTATGTAAACCTCTCAAAACCCATGGAAAGCAGCGAAGTTGTTTGACGGGATCAGATAGAAAGTGAGGCTTCAAGGGGAAATGCAGAAACTAACCTGGTACTCCTTCTGGCTAGGCTTTGGCGTCTTCTTCTTCTATCAGTTATGGTCAACTGGGACTAGGCTAGATGAAATCCCCATCCCATTTAAAACCGGAACAGGATATATGTGTGCGTTGCGGCTGCCCTCCACCTAATGAATGGTCAGAATGGTTTGGTGTTCGATTATGGCTAAACCAAGGGAAGAGATAACGGAAGCCTCGATAGTCACTTTCAATAGCAGAGCGGTGAAGGAAGCGAGGCGATAAGGGAAGAGGAAGCGAGAGGCGCGAGGAGGAAGAGAATGAAGAGCATTTTGATTTGGAAGTTTTTAAATACCAGATAGAACCAAAGAATATGCTGCTTTGGGAAGCAAAAACTGGTTCCTGAGAGAGGCAGTCTAAGCTCCCGTTCTTATCATCGCAAATTTGCAATCTCGGGCGCTTTTTTAGTTATTTTTCTCCCTCCTTAAACTTCTTTTTGAGTGTTTTAGACCATTGCTTTTTAAGATTTGAAATGGAGTCTGGAAGCATCCGACAATAAGCCAGGGGTTAAGAAAACTTTTTTAAAAATGGAAGAATGGAAAAAATAGATAAATCAGAGGGAAAAGATTTTTTTACTAAAAAAAAAAAAACCAGGGTACATGGAGCAACAGTAATTCAGGCATTGGCTTAACTTTCAATTGTATATGGATGAAATTGACATTGATACAAGGACTGTTATGGCCGAAAAAAGTATAGTTGTCTGTTCCAATACTTAAAAAGCGAGGCACGCGTCTTTCTTTTTTTTTGTTAAAAATAAAAAATAAAAAATTGAGCACCCATCTCTTTAATGCGTGCAATTTACTTGTTTCTTTAATAGAATATTCATTTTGTGATTGAAATTTAAAATTGTAAGCATTCTATCTACCAGGATGAATAATCTGATTTTGTGATTGTCAAAAGCAAAAGCACAAGGGTTGAAGGTGGGGCTTCCCAGACATTGGGGGTCCCACTCCCAGCTTTGCTGGTTTGGCTTCTACACAATCTCCTCATTCCTCCTCTCTTTTGCTTTACAATGAGTTAGAGATGCATCATATTGCTTGATGCATTTCTATTTCTTGGCTCAGGTATAGTCTCTTCTTCTTCATTACGCCTTGAACCCTTCAAAATGATAATGTTAACCGAATTTTAATTGACAGTAAAAAGGATTCATAAACTGCATTTTCATTAATATTAACGTGTCACACAACACCACACACTGCTCAATGGTGGCCACTTTCACCCTTATTTTTAGTTGTGCTATGAAAAACCGCCTAGTTTTTAACCATAAAATAGACGTGCAGTATACTCGCGTGGTTTTCAAAATGATGATCTAATGTTAAAACTAGACTTCCAAGTTCCAACTATCATTAGTTTGTTTAGTTATATTTTTTATTAAACTAATACTTGTATATTACAGATTGTGAATCGCGTACCATATATAATACTTGAAGAAAACATAAGATAATAAAACCCCTTCTCAAGATATTAATCACGTACCATACAGGAAGATATATTTATTTTTAGATTGTGTGGAGACAATTAATTTAGTGACGGGGGTGTGATATTAATCACTCTTTTCAGCATATTGTTGAGGAGGCTAAATTACTTCATTGTAAGGATTGATATATTATATTTCTTCATCTATATAGGGAGAAAAATAATCAAACTAACTGTTTAGCTAAGTTAGTTCATAATCTAATAGATAATTTTGATATCTTTAATTAACCACTGCCTCCTTTATAGCAGATGGCTGTTAATAAGGGATAATAAGAATTTATTTTGTCTGATGCGCAGCTCCAAAGGAATTTATTTTGTCTTATGTGCAGCTCCTTATTGCAGGGGCTGCAGCCTCTGCTTCCATTAAAAAATCAAAAAAGAAAACACGGGATGAAAAATAGCATTATTTTTCAAAATTGACTGCAGAGGCTGATCCCGATCGATCTGAGTTCCGAACACGTCACACTTCATCTAGTTTAACCGCCAACCAAGCAAGCTCGGGGCAAAAATAGGCGAGTAATTAAGGAGGAAAAACTAATTTTACTGATGAAAATAAAGCCTGGTCAACAAGCTAGCTAAGTCTAAACATGTAGAAAATCTCATATTGTCCAATTCAGTAGTGCCGACTGCCGGCACTCCGGGCCAGCCGAAGGCCTGAATTATGAAGTAAAAAAGAATTCTACAGTGCTAAATATAGTATTTGTTATCTTGAAGAAAAAGTCAAGAGTTGGTGTGTGTGTTTTAAAAAACTGATTAATTAACAACGAAACATATGGATGGAGGGATCGGAGAGCGGTGTTTGGAATTACAATATAATATTACATAGAGGACGGGAGGTAATAATTAAAGGTGATTACAATAAACATTAATTTAAAACAAAGATCGAGTGGCCTGTTCTGTACAGGTGACGAGAGGCGCGGGAGAAGAGAAGGATGACAAATCATACAAGTTACAATAATCACAACTCTGATCTCTGGCGCGTCGTCGTTAATTTGATTATGACTTATGAGGCTCCTTAGCCCTTAGCCCTTAGCTCCCACCTCTTTTCTCAGCCCCGCCCGTCTCGCTTGCGTCTCAACGGGACCACCACCTGCCTCAACCCATCACAAATGCTCGCCTGCACTTTCATCAAATCACATTCACACTCGCATTCCATTCTTCTTCTTCTCCACACACACACACCTCCTTATTCATTTATTTGCATTTCTCTATCAACAATACATATACATATATACAGACATGCACGCCCTCCACTATTTTCATTAATATATGTATGTATATATTATTCAACCGTGGCATCGGAAACGTATTAACGCATCTCACCAATACCAACAGAAGCAAAAAATAGACTTACCCAGAGATGTGACCTCGAGTTAGATATGCTGCCAAAAAAGCTCCTTCTTCTCCTAATCCCGCCGCCATCTGCAGCACAGTTTGAAAAGTCAAAACTGCCTTCCACGCCCTCCTCCTCCTCCTTCACTCCGTTCCTCTTGAAACCTGCCCACCTGCTTGACCCAAAACTACCGTTCCAATATTCCTTACTCGCGTTCCTGTTCGACGATGTCAGCGACATGGTTCGGCCCATGTAAGGCCCGTCCAAGACGGTCGTTGGCGACGGCACGTTCGACAGCTTGGCCTCCGAGAACAGCAGCCTGGGAGGCAGGTCCAAGGCTCTGGCGGTCTTGGACTTGGATTCGGCGGGGCGGTTCCTGGGCTTCCCCGGTGCTTCCTCCCACTGAAACGGAACGGAGACGGCCGAGTGCAGCGGAGGAGTCGGCATCTCCGGAAGCCTGGATGGCCGAGAAACCAACAGGGACAGTTTTGGCGGTGTGCCGTCGTCTGATTCCATAACCTGTCTATATGTAACTAGCTAGTCGCTGAAGCTAGGAAGAGCACTGGCTAATCTAGCTTGTATATATTAAACTATGATCAGACGAGCGATGAAGTGGGCGAGCGCGTTATAATTAAAGAGAGAGATTTTAGAGAGAGAAAAGAGTGAAGAGTGAGTGGGGTGTTGATGAATGTGAATGTGGAAGTGGAAGTGTAAGCGAGAGTGGTACGGCACGGCACAGCTGAATAACGCTCCTGGCGCTTCTTCTACCCACGAGAAGATGGATGTGCTCCTTATTTTGTTGCGTTGCACATGGGGCCGGTTGAGAAAACTACAGAGTGCCCTTTTGGCCAGGGTCCACCAAATGGGTCCCACCTAGATTATCTGTGATTGGAGGACAGCGACCATCAACCGTCACTTAGCTCCTCTTCATGGCGGATCAACTTGGGTGTTTGGGCGTGTGGTTAATTAAAAAATTGCCGCCGGGAGGAAACCAGGTGTCCAAAGTTTCAACTTTACTCCTTAGTTTACAGCATGTTTCGGTTCATCAAAATTAAATAATTTATTTATTGGAGGCCGTTTGAGTAGGAAAAAAAAATATAAGGCTTTTAGAGAAAATGTAATTGTTTTTTAAAAGCAGCTTCAAATTACTTTTTAAAAAAGTCATTTCTTTTTCTTCTCAATAAGTCAATTTTTTTACTTTTAATCTAAAATATTAATGTTTTTAATAATTCATTTTTTTTTATTCTCAACCCAAACGTAAATAATTTTTAATAAATAATTTTTTTAACTCACTTCCAATACATTATTTATTATCAAAATCATTTCTACTCCGGCGCTAGATACTTTACCAGTATAAACTGCCCATCTTGCATTGATCAATCGTGTGTGAGTGGCTTGAAATTCCAAGTAAATAAAGTCCTTTCCGTATTCATTGTGATTCGTTGGGCTCAGAAGCCTCGACGGGGTAATAAGAGCGTAACGCATGATCCCGAAAAGCCTATAGATTTTAGATTAATTAAATATAAAGCAGGTGATGTATCACTGTATTTGGGAGTTGACGTGCATATGTCTAGAAAATGAAAGCTGGAGGTTATCAAAATGGGCGTGACCCACACACACGCATATATATTCATCAAAATTAATGTGAGATCAGATCAGAAAACTGCAGTGAGTTACGTTGGTCACGTGCATTGCCGAATATATATATATAATATTGGTGTTTGGGCTACTTGATTTGATTTTGAGCCATGTTTTCATCCTACTTTCTTTGCAGCCTTAGCTTGGAGTTTCTAATGAAAAAGATGGGAAAGAAAATTCGAGAAATGCGTGCGGACCTAATTCAGCTCATCTCTGGGTGGGTTTTTGTTTTAGGGAAAACGATATTTAAAAAACATTTAAAATTGTAAGATTTAAATTAATCTTTTAATATTTTAAAAAAACACTAAGGTATCATAGGATAAATTGGATTTTTTAAATTTTTTGACGCGAACAGTAGCAGGATTTCGCAAGATGAGTAATGAGATTTGTAAGAAGAGTAATGGATTTCACTAGTTTTTTCTTATATCTGTTTTTTTCTCTCTCTGACGGCACTGTTCATCTGACACTGACACTGACT
>JBAGKO010000011.1:1911311-1925590 GCA_037177275.1 Acacia concinna
CTCGCCAACCTAGATATTATGGGTTAGGTTAGTCAAATGTTAACTCATATATATGTGAGTCTTTTCAGCTTGAATCCATATGAGCCCAACTTATGGTGGATTAGCCCAAACCCAGCGGTCCAACCCATATTACCATATCTAATATAAAGAGAGCATCTATTAGGCCATGGTAAAATATTTACATTTCGCAATTTGCAAAATTACTTAAGTTTCATAAGTTTACTATGCAAAAACGGAAAATAAATATATTCTTGTAGGGGTGTATAAGCACAATCAATTTTTGGATTCTAGTTCTTTTCCCAAGATTTGTAATTATTCGCCTAGGAAAAATTAAATTGAGTTTTTCAAGTTAATGAAATTATAGAATTTAATGTGCCATTTGTAGACTTGGTTAGCCTAAATGTTATGGCTTATACTCTCTTATGATCTAATTATAAGAGATACTATATGAGAATTGATTATGAGATTTGGGGATTGGAGATACAATGAATTTTAGAGGCAAAGCTTATAGTTGTTCGTACTTCGTAACTACTACAAATTTACCTACATTTGAATATGCAAAAGCTACTATTGTATACATACTCATTAGATGTATACAAATTATTGTTGTGAGATTGTGAACCTCACCATCTTTCCTGACTTGTCTTCATTGAGGTTCCAAAGATGCTCTTTGGGAACTGGCTAGTGTGGATTCATGACACTAGCAGAGATATTATTCGTTGTGTTGGTTATATAGCTCGACAATGTTATATTGAATCAAATGAGACAATTTACTTGTTAGACATACCCCATGGATGTTTAGGGATGTTTTTTTGAAGACAAGCCATTCATTTGTTGATTGCTTAATAGCAATGCTCATTGATGCTGTGTTGTAATATATCTATATGTTGAGTGCTTAATCTTAACTATTGTTTTGTTGTAATATATTTTCAAGCTAAACTTGTCACTTAAAAAAATAAAAGATAAATGAGGATATTTTGTTTATCTTAAACAAAGTAAATGCTAAGTATATTTATCAATGATAATTATATTTTTAATATGTGATTTGATTACCTATTTTTGGTCTAAAGACTTGTGTAGTATATTTATCAATTTAAATAATTAACATGGAAGGGGAGAGAGCGAGGGGTATGGCAGTGTCATTTGTCATGTCATCTCAAGCTCTTTCGATTACATTGTGTCGTGAATAAGCGTGGGGTGTCTCCACTATAAGCTATCTCCACTTCACCTCCATTTAAATAAAGCAACAATGTTTTGGGAACATAAAGCATTCATCTTTCTTTCTCAATTCTTCTATCCTTTATTACAAATATATTTGTTTATAAAACAAACAAAGGCACACAATAGTAACAAGATTACCAAATCTTTTCAATAAGGAAGAAAGAATTAAGCTGAATAACCCCATAGGGAAACACGAGAATAACTAACTCTATCTAGAAATTACATGATATAGGACTATACTATAGAAAAACAGAGTTTATAGCAAATTGTACGTGGAGATTAAAGAAAGACACAAAACTTGCATTATTCTAGCTGAAACCCATATTTCAAAAACCATACAACAATCAATAACCAAACCTAATTGAACGATAATAGGGTGTCAATCTCATATTTCAAAAACTATTAGCCAAACTCTTGAGTAGTGAATCTCTAAAGCTCCGAATGAGGAACCCACGATGAGAGCTAAATCAATGATGAGGACATTTGAACTTTCTGAAATCTCTATTAGGGGTGGAGGCCAATGATAAGGCTTGAAGTTTACAGTGGAAAACACTGCCAACGATTAACATCATAAAGTAGCAAAATGGAAGAGACGTGAGGATTGAGACTCTTCTCTCCAGTTTGTTCAACCAATGGCTAAGATTATATTATAAAGGGTTAAAGTGCTTAAATAGTCATGAACTTTTCTCAAAAGTGCAAAAGTAACCATGAACTATTTTTAGATGCAAAAGTAATCATGAAGTGTAGAAAAAGGGTGCAAAACTGTTAATTGTAATATCATGATATTTTTAGATCCATACAGACTTAAGATGAGTAAAGTGTCAGAATTAGTAGAAGAAAAATTCTAAATATTTCAAGAGGCTCTCATAAAAATTTTATAATTTTTCGCTACCTAGAACTCCCAAAATGAATTTTTCTCCAAAAATTACTTTATACTGGGGATAAATGATTTCAACAAGTTTTTGCCGCTTTCTCTGGACATCCTCTCGTTCTTTCTTTGTACCTTTTCCTCTACTGATTCTGGTCCTTTACTCATCCTGAATTCCTCATCTATGGAGTTAAAAATATCATGATGTTACAGTTAATAGTTTTGAATAATATTTTAACAGTTTTGCACCATTTTCTAAAGTTTATGGTTATTTTTGCACCTAAAAATAGTTCATGGTTACTTTTTCACTTTTAAAAAAAGTTTATAGCTATTTAAGCACCTTAATCCTATTTTAAAATTAATGGTTGAGATTCCATCTAAATTCTAAATGAGGTAGTTTTATTTAAATGAAGATAAAGTGGAGAGAGCTTGTAGTGGAGAGGCCTCTTACTGGTCATGAATGATCTTAGTCGACGCTCATTATACAAACTCATAACCATTAAGCTCACGTTGTCATACATAAATCTTGAATGAGGTAGTTCTATTTTTACCTCAAATTTTCTGTTAAAAATATAAATATTAGTATATTATATATGTTAATTAAAATAATAAGAAAATGATTTCAAGACGAAACAAAAGGCCTCCCGCATCCTGTTTCGGTAATAATTTTGTCCTATTCCACTTTGTCTTGTCCCAAACAATAGTCCTAAATTGTTTGGGACGGAATTATCCCATTCCAAGATGATTGGGATTAGGATAGGACAGCCGGAACATGATATAATTGAACACCTTAGCCTTCCCTCGTGATTAATCTTCTTCCTATTTTTTTGGGATTAATCCTGGCGGCCTAGCCTATTTCTATAAACAAAACATTATGGGATACATAGAAAAAACGTTAAGTACTCTTGGAGCACCCATGTATAGGTAGAAGCACTAACTCGTATAAGTCTCATATCTTTTAATTTAATTATGTTGTTTTCATATTTAAATTATTTCTTTCTTGTGTACCTTTGAATTTTTTAGGTCAAACTTTTCTCATTTTACTCTCCTGCTAATGTATAATTATTTTATTTAATGAACTTGACTTATATATATATATATATATAAAGAACTTCTCTCATGATATTTTCTTGGTGGTCACTTTCAAATGCCTGCCAACTAAGGCTCCATTTGAATGCTGCTTAATTTAAGTGATTTATTTTTTTATGGGCTTATTAGAAGTAGCTTCAAAAAAATAAGTGACTTATTAGAAATTGTTGTGTTTGGATGTGAATTTGCAGAAGTGACTTTTTTTTTTATAAAACATGTTTTGATGATAAGTAGAAAGTGACTTATGATGAAATTTTTAAAAGAATTTATTTAAAAATAAGTAAAAGATGTGTAACATCCAAAATTTTTATTCATCAAATTCTTTATGTATATGAAAAGATAAGGGGAATAAAATGGTCAATTTTGGTATAACAATCATAGGCAAAGTAAGTTTTGGCTAATTTCTAGAATGAGACTGACGATAGTCTTATTGTATGTCAGTTTATTTTAGGCAAATGATGTCAAAAAATCATGAAAATTTCTAGTCTAAAACTAGACATGTCAAGCTTTAATTTGATGTGTCATTTTCATGATTTTGATGTATATATTAAGATGTATGAATTTTTGAATTTTTCCCAATGAAATTTGTCAATTTCTGGAGCAGTGTTAAAAAATAAAATTATTTGGAATTTTATGATTTCAATTGAACCAAGAAATTATTTTTTACTATAATTAGACTTAATAAGGGACACTTGAGCTTTGGAATTACCTTAATTGGATATTTTTACAATTACATATGAATTTTCAAATTTGAGTGAAAATTCTGTTCAAAAATCCAAATTTTAGAAATATAATGGTATTATTGTAATTTGTGGCCCAACTAAGGATAAAAATGAAAATAATATATAAGAAAAATTGGGAAGTACCCATAAATTATTTAGAGACTAATGACAGTCAATTTGAAATTTTCTAAAACAGTCGATATATCAACTTTGTAGAAAATTCAACTAAAAACTCTTTTGTCCCTTCTCTCTTTCCTCCCCTACCTCCTTACCGCCACAAAAACCACAAATGTTGGCTTCATATTTTGATGCTCATTAAGCTCAAAAATCTAGAAAGTAGATTTTTTTTTGCCATCCAAACAGCTTAAACATCATAAGCGGCTTAGCTTATAAAAGTGATGCTCTAAAAGCCAAAAAAGTTGACACCCAGACAGATGGAGCCTAAGTCTATTGTGTGCATATATTTATATAAACAACAACCATTTAGCTGCACTCTCACCAACCCTTCATGGTTGTTAGAACTCAGAAGCCATGGGTAATTGGTTAACTTCATGATATTTGTTTGTTTGTTGGATGCCCAGCTTTACCTTTACACACTCCTCATACACTACTTGCCCTGCAAGATTAAGAACTTGTATATTACTCCTTCTACCTTTAATCGGATCTCGGCTTCTCTTAACCCATAGTGTATGGTTTGTGAGCAAAGGGAATTAAGGATAAATATGAGAGAGGAAGTGTGGAGAAGGAACTAGATCCTCTAAGTAGCAGATGGAGCATAATGACGAGTGTTTTGCAGTAATTCAGTTAGGTAAAGGAGAACGGAGACATGCCTCGTGTCGACAGGGATTTAGATGATTGAATGGACGTTGAAGATTATAGCACATTCGACGGTGGAGATGAATATTTAAAAGCTACATCATGCGCCTCTCTTTAAGCCCTTAGATAAATATTGGATAGACAAGATCTATAGATACTGAGAGATGATAAGAAAAATCGCTGTTGAGAGAATCTGCTCCCCATATCATCAAGTTTCTCTTATGGCTAGCACAACTAGAAATCAACTATCAACTATTTTTATAATTAAGAATCATGTCACTTAATTTTAATCAAATCTTCAAAATTAAATTAAAGTATTCAAAGAATAAGAATGATAAAAAAAAATAGTTGGCAAAAAAAAAGATAAAAAAAATAATTGTTGCTCAAAATCCACGTTATGTTTATAATTAATACAACCTTTTGTTACTCAAATTTACTTTTATTAAAATGAAAAATACTTATATTAAGTTCCTTATATCTATTTTGTCAGATTCTCTAATCACAAGTGGACATATATCTTATGTTTAAATTATTATTATTCAATTATAAACTTAAATACAATAAATAGGACACATTATCATATATGATTAAAAAATTTAACAAAATAAATATAAAAAATTTAACGTAAGGATCATTAAAATTTTTATTATGATTTTGGGTATAAATGTCCAGAACTGCTGAGGTGGCAAAATTTAAACGAAGGACCCGTGCTTGTCCCGTGCACCCTTCCGCATTCAATTGCCACGCTTGCGGGGGCTGCGGCTCTGAGTTGAGTTCTCATGGTTTATCGACCATTTTCGCCCTCCTTCTTGAACTTTCGCTTCCTCTGGTCTCACGATTCACGAATTTCATTTTTACGGACCGCGCTTTTCAGAATAGCGCCTATCTCCTCCTAATTTCTTTTCAATTTTACCCGCTGATTTTTGAGGGAATCTGACTAATTAGGCTTTCCTATCCTGTCGTTCTTTTCACCCTCTTGATCCACAATGGCTGAATGCAAAATGGAGGACATGTCACTCCCATCTCTTTTTGAGCAGGCCCGGAAGATTCATACAACAGCAATGGAATCTGGGGCTGATCAGGTATGCCTGCGTCAACCCTTGAGTCTTTGTTTCATTGCTTTAGTTCGATGTGGGCGCGGTATTCTAATGTTGCGGGTTTGATGGGGGTCGTTCAGGAGCTTGTGAGGAAGGGATGCGAGGCCCTGGGGAAGTGCGAGGACATGATAAATAAGCTGGGTCTGTTCTCGGCTAATGAAACCAAAGATGACATTGGTACCGCGAGTCTTAAGTATATTCTGGTTGGTGGAAATTAATGCTCTCTAATTATTACGTTTTTCTTGAAGTACGCTGCTGTCGAATGTTCAGTGGATGACATGTCTCTTTTACTTTTTTTTTTTAACATAGCATGTTTCTTTTACTGAATTATCAATTTTGTGTTTTGAACTTTTGATCGATTGGCTCTCTGTTCTCAAGTCTACTATTTTTCACCAATGAATCTTCGAATTTCCACATTTATTGTTTTCTTCCTTGTCTTAATTTTATATAAATGTGTGTAAACATTTAAGTACAAAACCCAAACAAATATATGCTGACTCGTCTTCACCTTATAGATTTTTTTTAACTTATTGGAACATGAGAAGGGAAATAAATTGTATTTCTGCCTTTGAAGGGGTAACCAATACCTTGTTAAAGTATTTACACAATGTATAGAAGTGGAATTTCGAATGGATTAAGTTTCATCATAGAAGTGGTAGTTTCATTCTTTTCTCTTCTGCAACGCTCGAAAGGATATATATAATATATGGTAAAGTTGGGTATGTGCATCATTCATGAAAAAATTGTTGCAGCTGTTAAGGTATGGCTGTTGAAGCTGACTGATGAACTAAGCTTTGTTAATTTAAGCAAGATTACTGGTTTTATTGAATAACTTTTTCACAATAACCCCTCAGGTGCCATTTTATCTAGCCGAGTTGACTGAAAAAATAGCACAGGATGACAGGATACAGATTATTCAGGCTTCCCAGGCAAAGCTAAAGGTTAGTACTTAACACATGAAGGGGACACAGAGAAAAAGAGTGAGTCAGAAATAGATGTAATTTTGTTAATTCTTTAGTTAACGTCTTTCAATCAAAACTTACTAAGAATAAAATTTGCAGGACTTTCTCTCATTTTGTGAAGCAATGGAGCTCGTCCCACAAGAGGAGTTAGAATCTTATAAGCAAGGGGCCCCGAAATCCGTTGCTGATCAAAGAGCCAGAAAGGTAAGGTTTTATTGAAGTATGGTGTGACATGATTGCAATTCAGCACTAACGCACAGCAAGTTTTATATTGTTAAACTTTTTCCTGCTTGGAATGTGATTATATTGTTAAACTTTTTCCTGCTTGGAATGTGAATTGGACAAGCAAATCTAAAAAAGAGGTATTGTGTGATATAATCAATAATAGAAGATAATAGTTGATTTAATGATCTTGGAGCTCTTTTGTAGATTGCTAGATTTAAAAGTCAAAGAGCTGCCGAGTCAAAGTTGCTGGAAATAAAGGAGCGAAAGGAGAGGCGTGGCCGTTCTACCAAAGCTGCTGCATTGTCCACCCCTGTTGAGGCAGGAGAAGAGGAAGTACTGGATGACGATGGAGAAGAAGAAAGAGAGGTTTTAATTTCAATCCTTTGTGTTTTATATGTAAATGATACTATTCTTCTGGAGCTCGTACTATAGTTTGTTGAGTTCATACATACAACTTTTCGATTGAGCTAGTTATTTTGATTCTCTCTAATTGTAATTGATGGTTATAGATCGCTTATATTGTATCTTCTTGCCATTGAGTTTTTTAAAATAGTGGCTTTTTCTGACTTTTTGGAATCAACATATTGCTATCTGCTTCTCTTGCCTCAATAACTTGGCCTTATACAAACTTTACACTTTCCTCTGATTGTTTCACTGAAGAATCTCTTTTCAACCCTAGAGCGTAAATAAAAAGGTTTTAATTTGAGAAGAAAAAAAGGAAATTTCAATTTTTTGGACAGATTATTAATTGGGCTCTTATAGATAGCTGTCTACTTGTATAGACAACTCATTTTGGAAGATGATGAGGGTCTCTTGCTTAACAATTTTTGTAGAAGGTTTTCTCCATTAAAATACCTGGTAAGTTTATATAACCAACGAACTTTGAAGGCACTGTATGCTCCTCAGATATATTTGACTGCCATTGAATATTGATCATAATCTTTTTTTTCATTCATTTAGTCTCCATTAGATGGGCTTAAATTCAGGTCACTTTTGCCCCAGGAGTTGAGTGAGTATAGATGGGGGAATATTTCCTCATTAGTTTATAGAAATCAGTTTTCTGCTTTGTCATACTTACAAACTAACTTATTCAAAATGCAATTTTCAGCAATCTGTTCATATTGGACACTTCTGTGTCATCCTCCTGCATTGTTCTGGTTTTTTAAACCTGTTGTTTCTCACAAGTAATATTGATTTTTGTTCTTTTTTCTTGCAGGCATGGTTTACTACCATATCTTTGGCAATCTATAAGGTTGTATTCATACTTATGTTTATGTTGCTTTATTCCTAATATCAAAATTATTCCTTTCATTGTCTCATTTTTTCCCGCCATGTTCAGGCATTAGATCTGCTGGAAATGTTAAAGAAAGAGGAAGAGATGCTTTTAGCAATAAAGGAGATACAATCCAAGGTAGTAAAATACTCAATGTCTGGCAACTTTCCCAATGCACTATCAGATATTCTGTAGGCTGTAGTCACAATCTGATGATGAATAACACTGTGAAGCCATTTTAGAATATTGCATGGAATTCATTAGCACTGAAGTCCCTCGGCAACAAAGTAAAGTTGAACACACTGCTAGAGCATGTTCAATACCTGATCCTAGGGACCTTCTGCTTTCTTTGAAGGACACAGTTTTGAATGAATTTTCGAGCTTTTTAAAATTAAATAATTGATTCTGTTGGATTGCTTGTGTCTTGTGTCAACAAACTTAGGAGCGTTGGTTTTTGTAGGCTCACATTGCTCATGCAATTGATTATTTCTTGTGATTTTTCCGTGGCTTAGGATGGGGACAACGAGTTCTTGAAGAATATTTTTGATGAACGTGCAAAAAAAGCTGAAGCTTGGCATCGGGATGCTGCAGCTCGTGCACAGTACACCAAACCAACGCAGCCAATCACATGTGCCACTTTTGCTCAAGATGTTCTAGAAGGACGAGCAAGGGTTTCACAGGCACACGATCACAAACACCAACCGGTCATATTTGGACCAGCCAGTCTTGTTAATGGAAGCCTAACAAATGAAAGGGAAAGAATGGCGGCTCAGGTTTTCCAACCTGGTTTTAGGTACGTACCTATGTAAATGTTTCCTCTATGACGAATAAATTGAAAACGTTAGGGATAGGGAAATAGTTCTAAACAATGCCGGAAAGAAGTTCAGTTTCAATCATCTTCGTTCTTGTTTTCAAGGATGAATATTACGGTTACTCATATACCCCGTTTTATTTGTGACCATCTGCTTGGCATGTTATGGACCTTTGTACCCTGCTCACACATTTTCTAGGATGCTAAGTGGAATGTTATTATTATGTGAAAGGTTGCCAACCATGAGTATTGAGGAAGCTGGGCTCAGGGAAATGGAGATGATGAATAAATGGCAAGAGAGAAATGCCAGGCTCATGGAGGAAGCCAATTCATCTTGGTACAAGGATAGGAAGTCAGGGCCAGTGGAAGAAGATGAAGATGATGATGATGCTGCGCAGGAGAAGGCAAGAGCTTGGGATGACTGGAAAGATGATAATCCTCGAGGGGCGGGCAATAAAAAACTTACACCATGTGGTTAAGTTTTAGGTGATTACTGTGGTTAGTTGTTTTCTATTGAAGTCGTATATTTATTTTCTGTAGTCGGCTTGCTCTCGAAATTTTTTTTTTATATGATCCAATAAATGTGTTAATCTCCTTCTGAGTGCGAGAAGTCCCTATCGATCTCCGTTTCCCCAAACCTATAATACTACAAGAGGAATCAAACCTCCAAGCTCTCACTTTCATTCAGGAAGCTTCTATTATTTCTCCCCAACGTGACAATTTCATTCAATTAGATTTACAATTTTTTTTTTTCTTTTGCATTCTCTGAGAGCACTTGTGTCTGATTTTTCACACTTCTTTTTGTTATTTTTTTCAGACTTTGTTTTTAGGTGTTATTTTTCTTTTATAGCATTTAATTGTTTTAGCATTTCTTCCATTTTGAAAGACTCTCTTGCCTTCCTCTTCATTCATCTTTTTCAATAAATTTCTTTTTAACCTTATACTGTCGTTTTTTTCATTTTTAAAAGGTCAGTTTTCATTAAGACAAAAGATTACAAAAGCAAAAAGATGTGTAAGGGCTCCCATTTATATATAGTATGGGTGGAACCAACACGGTAATTGTAGCATATAAAAATTGGAGGGTAAAAAGGAAACACAGATGATGAGTGACTTATAATTTAAGGAAAGTATTTATATTAAATTCTTTATATCTATTTTATCAAGTTCTCCAATTAATCATTTGTCTTGATTTTGAATTATTATTAATTCACTATAAAATCAAATGAAAAAAATATGATACATATTCATATGTCATTAAATAATTTAATATAATGGAGGTAAGGAATTTAATATAAGTATGATTTATAATTTAATTTGTTAAGTAGTCCTAAGATTTAAAAAAAATGGAGAAATTCGAACACGAGTACACGACTAATTTCAAACCGATAGATCTAGTATTTGATAATGGATGGTAATGAGTGTCACCTTATTACCATGTTGAACGAACGCTTAGCTTGATATATTGTTGACAAACTGTCATATCAGCTCGGCTATGGTTTCTTTGGGCCACAAAGCGTGGCAAATTTATTGGTTAAGCATTTCATTATACTCCATCCTATCTTAATTATATGGACTTTTTAAAAAATCTAAAAAAATTTTAAGAAAATTAATTATATTACTTAATTATATCATATATTGTATTTTATTACATTATATATTAATTCATAAATCAAATAACATGATTTAAAGAAAAATGATATAGTTTGATATCTTAAAGTAATGTAATTTGCTTTTTTTAAATTTTTCTAGATTTCTCTAAAAGGCCTTTATAATTAGGATATGAGGGAGTATTTTTTTTTCTAGATTAGATCACTCGTCTATTATATAGAAGCAAGTTATTGTGTTACAATACAACCCAATGTTAGTATAGATGTTGTCAAATATATAATGAGAAAGATAGCGAAAAAAAATGAAAGAATAAAAAAAGATTATATGAAGACGAAAGCTGCTAAATTGGTGAATAATTTGCATTCGTACTCGACCTAGAATTTCCCATAGATCGCGCGCCATATCCCGAACGGGGAAATCAGTTTGTGCCAATTAGGTTCCAAAGCATATCATATGATGCCATTCAATATTCTATTGAAGGCCAACAATTTGACATCACAATCTCTGGTGTTTGGATTAGTTTTTTAGAATAATTTTTATAGGTTCTAAAATAAGTATGTGAGAGAAGTTTTATCTCAACTTGCGCAAACTTAAATTTCAAACCACAGTTTGAGGTTTCCCAAACACCCCGTACATCATATACTAATACTTGTTAATAATTGGCAACCACTTTTTATTATTATATGGACCGCTGACTCTAATTAGAGTTGTTACCTTTCAAGTCATAAAAAAGATGAGGCCTAGTTAATCACAGTGACTTCTTAATGTCACATCAGAATGTGTGCTTATTAATTAATTCAAGTGCAGTAAAATTACTACCAGGAATGAAAATTAGTGAATATTTTTGAAAGAAATTAGGGATATCATAAACCCTCCAAAACTCCATCTAGTTTGTATGATCTCTGGATTGGAAAATTGGGAGGTTTCCATCTTCGTTTAGGCAAATTGAAAGGCCCTTGAGATTCACTAGAGAAAGGACTGGGTAAATGAAATCATCAAAAGCCGTATTTCAGGCCATCCAAAGAAATAAAAAAGAGACATGCGTAATTGATCGAAGACCTTGTGATGCCTAAACACGATATATTGCGTTTTTCATGTCCAGAATTCTGCGATTTTGAATGTTTGCTCATCAAATGATAGAGTCATATCAGAAAACAGGATGATCGTGGATGTACAACAATAAATATGTATATTCAGTAAGTAATTTCCATTAAGGGAAAGAAATTTCCAATGGAAAGAAGAAAAGATCACCAAATCACACCGAACCCTCATTGCATATTAGATATACATACCCAAATTTTCACATTGATTGACGTGGATGCATGGCAGCCCAGCAGTTCATGGTCTTCAAGCAAATTTCCAGGAGAAACAAGAAGCGGAGAATCCCCAAAGAAGAGATCATTTTCGTTTTGAATTCAACTCCGCATGCACTTAAACCCTCTGCAAACCCATAACCAAATTACAAATAAAATCGCGCAAACAAATATGTCGAACAATAGCACCGCCCACACATATTTCTTCCATATCCGCTTTGCTTTATGTCGATCGTTGGGTACCGAAAAGGCAAAGCCTCTGCTGTAGCCATTTATACCATCAACCAAATCTAATTTGTTCTCCATCGTAGCATCTTTACCATCAACTCCACGGCCTTCTGTACTCGCCCTTTTCTTCTTCGTTAAACTTTTACTATGTGGCTCAAGCAAAGCTACCATCACCAATTTCTTCTCTTTCACGGATCCCACGCTAGGATTTCGATCATCCTTGTTTTCGCCCAGAAATGGCTTTTCCGATAGCGAATCCGAAGCCATTGATTCTTCAAAGATAGGGTCGAATTCATCTTGAAAACAAAGCGGAGAGAAATCATCAGAATCCCTTATAGGCCTGCCTTTCAACATTGTGTTCAGTGCACGCTTGATGCGATCTAAAAACCAAAGGGCCTCTGTTTTCACGAGATTTTCATCGAAAATCGCGAAATAAACAAATGCTTCATCAATTAAGAACGCATAGGTCCTTTCCTTAACCGTGTGAGAAAACATAGAATGGTTGGGAGGAGCTTGCTCAAGACATTTTGCCGCTAATTCTTCGATCATTGGTTCCTTGGACCCACGTTGGGCGAGAATTGTGGTTCCTTTCGCAATGCAGGCATAATGGATGAAGTTCGGATTTGAAATCATGCGAGGATTTATAACAAAAACAGAGAAACGCAATTAACAAGCCAAAATGGCACGACAAACAGGGATTCGGAGAAGAAGCTCCAATTGAGGGGAGCTCTGATCCTAATTGAAGGCTTCCCGAGGAATCGCCTGCATCCAGGCACAGGGTTGGACGGAGAAAGAAACTTCAATCTCTGCGTGCACATACTTTGACTCAGCCTCTAAAATTTTCAATAATCATTTCCCCCTGTTAGTTATTGAACCTAGGGTTTGGGTATGGCGAGAAATTAAAGGGAGACAAAGTGATAAACAAAAATAAGGACAACTGGACTCGACTCCTTTGGAAGAGGAAAATGAGGAAGACAATACAGCGGCGATTGCCTGGCCTGGTAATTCATCAACTAGAACCTGACTAAGTTGTATTCATCTGTTATTTATTCCCCAAGAGAAATCCTACTATTGAAATCCGGTCAAAATCCTAATTTTGTCACACTGCGCTTTGCTGAGGATTGATCGCCTTAATCTTATTTTTGGACGCTAGAATAGCCGTTGCATCTCCAAATTTAGGGGTTGTTTAGCTCACCAAATTCGTCAGACTTGTTGAGAGATTTACTTTTCACTTCTGAGAAAGGTCATACCATCTAATTATTCATTTCATTTTTTATTCTCTACAAGCCTAGTATATATTTTCCAAGTAAAAAAAATGATTTTTGTTATAAAATTAGGAAAATGCAAGAGATTGAAATGAGAGAAGAAAAGAGAACTGGAGAGAAAGAGTGAGCAATGTCTCGATCCTCTTAAATACTTCTAATGTGTATTACAAAGCCTCTATTTATAGGCCTCCAACATCAACAAAGGATTACATAGAATAAATAACAAAATCAATTCTCATAAGTGTGTGCAATAGATAACCTTTGAGTTATGAGAATAAACACTCATAAAGGCTACTTAATAGTGAGGTTATGAAATGAAGTATATGAAAGGCCAAGAGTTGGGAGCTTATGGACATCCATATTCTATCATTTTTACAACACTTCCCCTTTGATGTCCATGAACAAATATGACACCTCATTAGAACCTTATTAGGAAAAACCCAATGGGATAAACATATAGTGAAAGAAAATAGTACACAATAATATTGAAGCTACCTCGTTAAAAACCTTATCAGGAAAACCCAGTGGGACAAAACCTTGATTAAGGAAAAGAGTACAACATGATGTCTACTCCCCTTCATGGTAATATTGTATTTACTCCCCTCATAGCAATATCAATTTTACAACCACTAATCACAACGTCACTTCTAATATCTTTTCAAACATATTTTTCTTTTAACAACCAATGTAACATCTCTGAGCTCTCTCTTGTAGATATTATCTCTGTTTGCAGCCGTAGCCAAAAGTAGGATTTTGTTTCCCTGGGTATAGCCGTAGCCAC
>JBAGKO010000011.1:1942374-1952574 GCA_037177275.1 Acacia concinna
TAGTAGAAGAAATAGAAAACCAAACCGTAGGTCTTCAGAGCAAACTCGTGCTGATAACATGTTATAAAATTAGAAAACTGCAAGAGATTGAAATGAGAGAAGAAAAGAGAATTGGAGAGAAAGAGTAAGCAATGTCTTGATCCTCTTAAATACTCCTAATGTGTATTACAAAGCCTCTATTTATAGGCTTCCAACATCAACAAAGAGTTACATAGAATAAATAGCAAAATCAATTCTCATAAGTGTATGTAATAGGTAACCTTTGAGTTATAAGAATAAACACTCCTTTTTCTAATAGTGTTAAGGTATATTTTTGCCCTAAAAGATTTTTGCTACGACTACTGAGCACCTAAGAGTTTTTATTCAAGCAATGTAGCTTGAGAAATTACAAAATCGTAGCAATGTCACCCTTCTCTGGCAAATTCACACGGTCTATTGTTATTTGACCACTTTTTGCGGAGGTGGCAAAGGATGTTTGTGCCACATGCTATCCCAATTATTATCCCCAATCATAACAAACACAATAAAAATGTGAAATACCAAGCATGCCCTTGAGCTTGCAGTACCCTCACCAACGCATCAACTAGAATTCAAAAAGTATAGACAGCAGGGAAGATGATCAACAACCATTAGATTTTCAGAAAGCCATATGAAAGAACATCGAAATTGATTCTAAGCAAAAATTTAGCGGCGAGCTTGAAGAATTGAAGATATTGTCTCCCATCGTTCTCTTCGTCGCTCTCGAACTTCATCGCTTATCTAGAATGAACGCCGAAATTCTTGCTCTAAGAAATCATGTAGGAATTCTTCGACTGATCCTTCACCTGTAGAAAACAATGGTTCTGACTCAAAGGCGGTGATGCAAAGAATTGAAACTAGATCTGGAGTATGGTTTTGGTTAAATGAGACGGTGATGAAGGATGCAGCGGCGATGGGCTTGGTCGTCAACCACATGCTTCCTCACACACCTCCAGCGCTCATCGACCAAAGTCATGCCCTAATCCTCCTTCTCTGTGTAGCAGTCTTCATCATTCAAGAAGATGTGAGGGTTTTGGATTTTCTCAAGCTTATTCAGATTTAGATCTGATAATTTTCAAGCTAATCATGTAATGTCCCCTGTGATTGTCCTGTTTAAGATTTGGAAGATGCATATTTGTTTTTTATTTTTTTCCTACGGAAATCTGATTTTAATTGTTGATTTGGTGGTTTGCTGATTAAGATTGTTTTTCTTTTGGGGTTTTCATGCTCTTTCCCGATTCATGCTATTAGGTATCTTTATTAGGTAGTTGGTTATCAAATGCATGCATCTCATAAGTAACTTGACACCCATGATACCATGATAAAGATGGTGTAATAAATGTGTGATGACTTAAGAGCTATTTGATAATTGTTTAAGAAGACAATGATTGATTGATTGAGTTAAACAAATTAAAAATATATATGTAATTAGATGCGCAGTTTCATATATATGTTTAAAATTACGGCTGAATTTAGTTATATTTTATTTTAGTGAGTGGGTGTATATATATAGTTAAAAAGATAATTGATAGTAAATTCAAATTTCATAAATAAAGTTGAAGATAAAAAAATGTGGAAAAAGAATTAATATTAATACATCACATTTATATTTAAATTAACCATATAAAATAAGAATTAAAAGTTATTGGAGAATGGATGTGTAAATAATATAAAATAGTTATTTAATTTTGATCAAAGATTTGATTATTGTTAAAGTTGAAATCCCTAAAATCATGGAGCATATATTATATCTATAATGGGTATGATTTATTAGTATTTTGTATTTGTAAACACCCATTTTGTCCGGGCCCCACTCAATAAATACAAAAATATAAATCATTCTAATTAATGATGATTGATGCCCATATTGGTAGTCATCTTAAAAACAAAAATAAAAAATAAAATACAATAACAAATAAGCCCAATTAATAATTAATCAATGCCCAGATTAGAAATCATCTTAAAAAGGAAACAAAAATAATATATATACATATAAAATTAAAAAAAAAACTTGCCAATTAATGATGATTGGGTGGTAGATGGGATGTATAAAAAATTTAAAAAATGAAAAAAAAAATCTATCAATTAATGATGATTGAATAGTAGTAATCTTAGAAGGGAAATAAAAAAAAAGTCTTTAATCCCTTTAATGATGATTAATTTGCAATCATCATTAAATCAAAAAATTAGGTGAGCAGGAAAAATCTAATTTGAGGCTATAAATAGGCAACAAAAACTAAGAAAGGACATGAAATTTTGGAGTGAAAAGACAACACAGTTACTGTGTCTATAGATATTTTTAAGAAATCTAAATCATCGAGTATGCCCAAGAATTGCAAAGCAAGCAATTTGTAGCCAACAAGTGAGGAGGTAATGTATGAACAGATATCGCAACATGAAAAATCTACTGTTGGTTTATTGTGCGAGCTGAAAAATCAATTTTACATTTAATTTTATATACAATCAATTTTATAGTATTTTACAAATAAATTTCTCCAATTTTGATATGTTATTATTTTTTAAAACAGCCAAGCCATAACAGTTCAACCGCAGGCAACCACATGTTCGTATCTAACTCTCAAATTTTGATTAGGAACATCAACTTTATTTGTAGGTGAGGAATCCATTTCTTTGCAAGATAATTAAATAAGACAAGACATCAGTTAATGAGCATAATGGTTTTGCATAGAGAAAAGAAGCTAAGACAAAAAAAATAGATCAATAGTATCACATGAAACATTACGAAAACAATATCTTATTAGAAAAATTATACAAATCAATATATAAGTGATAAGAATAATTACATACAAGCTCTACGACAATTTTTTTCTAAAAAAAAACAAATATAAACTATGGAAAAAAGAAGTTAACGTGGAAGTTGTATTTTTACTCAGGTGCTTTGATTTTGTATTACAAAGTCAATGAATTGACATAAGTGAAACGAAGCATGGATATACCATAAAAAGTTTTGATGACTTCAATAGAATTTTGAAACTTAAAACAGATTACTTTATCTAAAGTATAACTCTTAAAAGCTATTTAAAAAACAAAATTACCTGAAGAATTGAGTTCGACGCTAACTTTTGCAACACACAAGTGGAGAGGAAGGATAGGTAAAAGAAGAAAATTTGACACTATGGCCTAACGGTTGCAATGAAGAGGAAATAAAAGTTCGTTTTGAAAGTCGGTCGAGGAATATGGGTGAAATGGGATAGTGGACCAGAGATTAGTTTTTTTCTCTGTAAGATTAAACTTAGTTTAATGATAAAATATTAAAAATTTAATAATCTTTTAAAAAAATATATATGCTCTAGCCAAATTATCATAATCTATAACAAACTAATAGATTTTTTGTTGCCTCAATATAACAAATTAATAGATAATAGATAAATATAAGGATTCATGATCTTAAAAACTATAATATATATTCCGCATTGATATTTTACAATATCAAAACGTTCTCATAAAAAGATCAACATATTTAAAAAATCTATAAATAAAAAAAATTGAAAAGCACGTTGATATTGTTTACCCTAGTACCATTGTTAATTTTTTTAATGTATTTATATATACATATATATAAAATAATAATCCTTCATAATTGATTTATTCAAAACATTATCATAATAAAATTAAAAAGAAGATAAAAATATTAGAAGTTGTGTTTGGGCCAACTTAGTTTAATTTTTTTTAAAAATACAAATGCAGTAGTATTTATTTAAATGTAATGATATTTTATTGATTTTTTAAAGATTAATGGTATATGGGGATATCCTATAAAAGAGCTTTAAATATTACAATTTATTTTGTTTCTAATGATCAAAATATAATTTATAAAGAAGAGGTAGCATTCCTTTTATTGGATGCTACTATAAAAAAAAAAATATAAACGCATAAGCAGTTGTATTTTATTAACAAAAGGCTAATGTTATAGCATTTCTTTAAACCTAATGCTACCTGATTCTTCATAAAAAAAAAAAAAACGCTACCTGATTAATTTTTTTAAAAAATTAACAACATTAAGGGGAATCTGAAAAACAAGCTTTGATTTTACAATTTAATTTGTAAAATATTCAAAATGTAATTTATAAATAAGAGGAAATATTTATTTTATTGAAGGCTACTGTAAAAAAACATATAAATTATAAAACCATTGCATTTTATTAGCAAAATATATACTACCTATAAATGTTGTAGCATTTCTTTATTCCTAATACTACTTAATTGATTTTTTAAAAGAATTAAAAATAGTAAAGCAGTAGCATTTATGCTCTGTTTGGATGGAGAGAACATGGGGGAGGAAAGAAAAGTAAGAAGGAAAAGGGGGAGAGAAAGGAGTTTTCCCTTATTTGGATATGATAGAAAATATGAAAGAAAAGAAAAATTGGAGAGAAAATTGGGTGGGCCTCATGGCCCATTTTCTTTCCAAAATTTCTCCCCATAAATGGGGAGATTTTGAGAGGAAATTTATTTCTTTGTCTACCCTCTCCCTCTCTTGCGCACAAATTGTGAACCAGACCGAATTTATTTATAGAGTTGTTTCGTTCATTAATTTTCTCATTTTATTTCTTTCTGCTCGTAAATCTGTAGCATTTTATTTTGAAAACAATTTGGCTTTCCCAGTTTTGTTCCAAACGTAGTTCCAAGAGTTGAAATCCAAGAGCATAACATTTATGTAGCATTTTATTTCTTTCTGCTCGTAAATCTGTAGCATTCTATAATGGATATGTAAATAATATAAAATAGTCATTTAATTTTTATCAAAGATTTGATTATTGATAGAGTTGAAATCCAAGAGCATAACATCTATGATTTATTAGTATTTTGTATTTGTGAACACTCCTTTGTCCATGCCCCACAAAATAAATACAAATAATATAAATCATCCCAATTAATGATGATTGATGCCCATATTGATAGTCATCTTAAAAGGAAAATAAAAATAAAAATAAAATACAAAAATAAATCACCCCAATCAATAATGATCAATGTCCAGATTGGTAATCATCTTAAAAGGGAAACAAAAATAATAATATATATATAATAAAAAATTTTGCCAATTAATGATGATTGATTGGTAGATGGGATGTATAAAAAAATTAAAAAATGAAAAAAAACTCCCAATTAATGATAATTGAATGGTAGTCATCTTAAAAAGGAAATAAAAAAAAAGAGCAATAAAAGAAGAAAAAGAAAATCTGCCAATAAATGATAATTGATTGGTAGTAATCTTGGAAGGGAAATAAAAAATCAATAAAAAGAGTCTTTGATCCCTTTAATGATGATTGATTTGTAATCATCATTAAATCAAAAAATTAGGTGAGCAGGGAAAACCTAATTTGAGGCTATAAATAGAAGAGCAAAGGCTGAAGAAAGGACATAGAATTTTGGAGTGAAAAGGCAACACAATTACTATGTCTATAGATATTTTTGAGAAATCTAAATCATTGAGTATGCCCAAGAATTGCAAAGCAAGCAATTTGCAGCCAACAAGTGAGGGGGCAATGTATGAGCAAATATTGCAGTATGAAAAATCAGCTGCTGGTTTATTGTGCGAGCTGAAAACTCATCATGCAACTATGGCATCTAATCTTTCATTGACAAAGGATATCGTGGGTATTGTTGCCACCTTGGGAGAAGTTGAGAATGATAACCTTAGCAGGTACGTTTTGTCTACAATCATATTCACCTTCTGGCTTGTGAAAATGCGCACATATTCAAAGCTTCTTATTTCATTGGAATCAATGGCAAAAAGTAACTTGATTCTCTGAATTGCTTACATCTTGCCTCGAATATTATGATTCACTATACTTAGTTGGAATGCAAGCTTTTCTCAGAGTATCTAGGAGTAGAGACTATGTTGGCAATTGTCTGTAAGACTTATGAAGGAGTTAAAGCTCTTGAATTTTATAACAACGATGGCCGCATAGACAAGAGCTATGGTCTACATGGGCTAGGTGCATCAATTGGAAGGGCCTTGGATGGTCGCTTTATAGTGATATGTCTGGAATTACTTAGGCATGACTTGTGATCTTGTATTTATTAGTCTTTAATTGGTGAAACGAATCATTGAATTTCACAAATACTTGTTGTTCTAACATTTTCCTTCTTTTGTAGACCATACGTTGGTAAATTTGTGCTGGGCGACCTACAGAAAAGGCTGGACATTTTAGAACCAAGATTGCTCAATGGGGAGTTCCTCGCTGGTTTTTTTGGCTTTGCTGTTAATATGTTAAACATTGATATCTCAAACTTATTTTGTGTAATGCCTAATGGCTGTGGTATCAGAGAAACTTTGTTTTATAATCTCTTTTCACATTTGCAAGTATACCAAACAAGGGCAGAAATGATAAAAGCACTTTCTTGCATAAGTGATGGAGCTGTTTCTTTAGATGGAGGGATGATTAGGATTGATGGTGTATATTCCTTGGGCAATAGATAAGGGGATGAATGAGAAATTTAATTTAGTTTATACGTCAAATATCAAAATTCTTTGTTGTGTCTTTTACTTATGTGACTGCCTATGCTTGTATTGTGCCACCTAATAATTAGACTTGCCATAAAAGTCACGTTTCAATTCTCTAACTTGGAGATAACTAACTGAAACACGTCGAAATTCCGATAAGAAGCCGGATAATAAAGCAAAGCCAACTGAATTTTTGTTTTTTTTCCATGATGTTAGGGAACACGTGGTTGTGAAGTTCCCCAGCCCAATGGAGCTCAATAGCTACAATGAAATTGAGAGGCAAATGAAGGATTTGAAAGGGGAGAAGCACAAGATTCTTGGGGACATAAAAAGGAAATGAAGTTAGTTGGACACACAAAGATCATATTCAATAAGAAGAAGAATGAGTTCCTGAAGTTTTTAGCAGAAAATTCATCATATGCAGCTCAAGTAAATGCCTCAATGGTGCCTCTTAACCGAGTGCATGAATAGGCTTATTCTGTCTAGAAATCGAAATCCGTGTACTATGCCATGTTGAAATGTTATATGTTGAAAACTTGAATAGGTGAATATGAGTTATAAATTTACTCAACTGATGTTTAAATATAATCGAAGTTGTGCTTGTGTCCGAGCAGAATGAGTTAGTAAATTCTTTTCAAAATGACTCTGTTACTGAGAGTAGTTTAGGAACTAATATCTTCACTAGTGAAAATTCTCAAAGGTTTTTTCCCCCAGTTTTTTAAGAAGACCAAATGTTATTAAATATCAAATGAGCAAGGCAAGAGTTAGACAATCATGATGGAGCATGACCGAAGTGAGCCAATTAAGGAGTCATGAATACAAGTAAGGGATGTAACTTCTATAATATTAAAATAACTAACTAACTTGGCAATGCCCTTGTGAAGAGAGTTCGTAGACTCATTCCAACTGCTTATCCCCTGAAACCATCCTTTTTTATTATTATTATTGAAAAGATACGGAGATGTGATTTGATACACCTTTAGTCGTTGGGGTTAAATACAAAATTCACCACAATTAGAATGCAATACAGTGTGAACAACTCGGGATCTTTTTTTATCAATGAGCCTTTATTTTGCATTGCTTAGGTTAAACTAAGTACTAAAACATGGTTAGAAAATGAGTTTTGAAATTGTTTTTTTTAAAAAATTAAAATGCATGAAAATTCAACTATTATATATTTTTGGTATTTTTGGAAAATAATGGAGAAAGAAGTATTTTTTGGATTAAAAGAATATATATTAAAATGAGTTTGGTAGTAAAGTTAGTGGTTTTCCTAGCTTTTTAAAATTAATTGGGATTTAAAATAGCATCAGTCTAATAAAAATAACCCCAAGCAATAATATTGGGTTCAATTTATCTAATTGATGACTACTCCTACAATCGCATTAATAGACATTCCTTAAATAAATTGTTAAATACCACTTAATGTGTGTTAAAAATTTTTTTAATGCACTCGTTTCCTTTTCGTGAGAGCACAATTGCGACACTCAATTTGAAATAAATCCATCATACACATTAGTAATCACATAGAATGCATAATTTCATCAATTCAAAAGAGAATATGTTCAACATAAAATCTAAGTGCATAATTACAAAATTCAACACAAAAATAATTCAATAATAAACAAGTCTCACAAACATGTATTAATATAAGAATCAATTCAAATAAAATTTATAGTTCATGTAATAAGCTTGTAGAAAATAATAAACTTACCTTTGTAACCCATTGAGGCTCTCTATTCCTCCTGTTTCTCATTGTGTCTCTTGCGGCTGTGTATGTCTCTTTTCTCTCTCTACCCCTTGCTTTTTATTGTGGCTCCCCTTTTATTTTTTATTTTCCAAAATCAGTCCAACTCTTTACTATTTTCCTTTGACCTAATTCCTAAAATTGATTTGAAAAGAAAAATTATCAAATATGTAATACCTTAAATTCTAAAAATAAATTAATTAAGGTAAATCATGAAATATATAATATTTTTGCCCTTTTTAAATTTAATTTGATGCAAAAAATTTTAATCACAATCACTCATAATAAATACAATAAAGTCTAAAAATTGTGATTAAATATCTAAATCTAGTAAGAAATATCCTATAAAAATATGTTTCAATCACTTACCTAATTTTGAATTGAAGAATATTGATTTAGATAACCAAAAAAAAAGTGGCCCTCAATCACATGAATAAAGAGTTTAGCAGGGATTTCTTCTTTATCCATTTTAATGATTGCATGGATTCTTTCTCGAAGCGAACTGTGAATATGTAGTGAGTGTTTTCTGGAGCGAACTGAGAAACTTTCTCAACAATAATCATCCAACCTGGATCTGGAATAGAAACCAGTGAAGGGAGCGGCGTTTCTTACTTGTTCGGAGGATCAGGATTTTGCTGAAGGGATTGAAAAGCCATGCACGATAAAGAAGAAGATGATTTGATATCTTTGATTAGATTTCTTGGATCCACTGTTGAGCCTTTGTGCAAGAGATGGTTTCTTGTTCTCTAGATTGCAGATAAAAGTTTAATTAAGAAAGCGAGCTCCAATAAAAATCCATCTTTATGGAGATTAAATAGAATCTTTTTCAACCAAAGCTTGAACTCTTGAAAGGATGAGAAGTGAAATGATATAGACATACATCCAAACAACATTGCTCTGGGTTTCTGGATGTTGGCAACCACATACACAGGCAATTTCCTTGAACATTTAGATGATAGACTTTAAAATAGCTTAACCTGATAGACTCCCATTTTACATTATATTCCTTTAATCTCTTATCTAATTAATCAGTATTTGACTTCTTTATATCCTAATACCTTGGCATCATAACAAAAGAGGAAAATTTGGTATAATTGGCCTATGATTGACAAGCGTTTCTACAAATATAGGGGAGAGATTTTCTTTTTCCACAATTTTTTGGATGGCTTGTTGATTTTTCGTGTTTTGGATCACATTAAATGATCTGATAGGAATAAAAGATTTTTGGTCACCTTGTCGCTGACAGCATCAAAACGAACTGCCACTATATGCACGCGTAATGTATTACGGTGGCTACTTGTTTTAAGCTACATCATATAAATCTTGATTGTCTTTACAATCTATTCTCATCGCTACATATCCGTATTTTCATACACGACCATATTTGTTCTTTTCCCCTTGCCGACCTTCGCTGCTGATAATTAATTTACTCAAATTCATTTATTCACTCAGTAGACACTACCTGATATAGTTTTATTCAGTGACCTTACATTTACTGGTGCTGGCCCTACCAAAAGACCAGCACCAGTAAATGAAAGGCATTTAAATCATATTCTATCGGATAATCTTCGGAGTAAATAAAGGAATAACAGGTGCTTGAGTAAATTAACTATTGGCAGTGAACGTTGGCGGGGGTAAAAAGAAAAAAATATGGCAGTTTATGAAAATATGTACATGTGGCGATGAGAATAGATGATAAGTGACAACTAACATACATTTTGTAGCTTATTGCCAGGTAGCCACCTATAGTGGCAACTCGTTGGACTTTTGATACTGTCAGCAACCACGTGCCCAAAAATCTTTTACGCCTACCAGATCATTTTTTATGAGATATTTTTTTTGGACTAAGATCTTTTTTATGAGATCCGAAACACATGATTACAACAAGTCATCTAAGTTTTATCAAAAAAGTTCTATCTCTAATTTTCATAGGAATGCTAGTCATTATAGTTACAATATAGTCTAATTG
>JBAGKO010000011.1:1952674-1973066 GCA_037177275.1 Acacia concinna
TTCTACCGCAGGCAACCACGTGTTCATATCTCACTCCCTCATTTTGATTAGGAACATCGGCTTTATCTGTAGGTGAGGAATCAATTTCTCTGCAAGATAATTAAACAAGACAAGACATCAGTTAATGAGCATAATGGTTTTGTACAGAAAAAAGAAGCTAAGAACAAAAAAAGACTATTAGATCAACAGTATCACGTGAAACATTATGAAAACAATATATAATCAGAAAAATTATACAAATCAGAAAAACTATTAGGAGTTTGAAGGATGGAGTTTGCAATATCCGGAGAGTATAATGATTTAACCAAAGAGGAATTCCATCTTACCAAATACTAGGAAAAAGGAAGACAAATCTTGAACAGTTCTTCCATAAGAAGAGACCGAAAATTCAAATTGCATGGGTCACCACAGAGAGTGATTTAAAGGAATATTCCTTCCAGAACCTACCTTCCAATGTAATTATCAATGATAATACTTGAGCATTGAGAAATCCCTTTCCAGAGCCAAGAGGAATTATATGGCTCCTTTAGGATGAGATCACTACTCATGTCAATATATTTAGGCTTTAAAGTTTCACCCAGTAAAGATCCATGGGCAGCATTAATAATTTGCCAAATCTGTATAGTAAGAAGAGAGATATTGACCTTTCAATTGGCAACAATCGGTCAGAATAAGAACTCTTTGCTTGCCAAATGAATTCTCTTTCTTTCACTAGTTATTCCCCAAAAAAAAAATTTGCACAAGAGTCAATTTTCTAACAGATAACTGAGGAAGCTTCAAACATGAGATGATATTTATATCTACTAGGGAAAGAACATATTTTATCAAATTTAGGCGGGAGGCTTGAGATAATGGCTGGCCCTTCTAGGATGCAATCCTTTTGTCAATTCAATGAGTGATTTGATTGGAGACCATACCTTTATTTCTGCCTAGATCAACCCTAGTGGTTAGATACTTCCCTAATCTATTAGAATAACTAACTTCTAAAAAGCTGGCGTATCTTGTTTTCTGTTAATGAGAGAAATTTGGACTGAAAATGAGATTAGATTTAGCCTTGTTCATTACTTTTTCTGCCTAGATCAACCCTAGTGGTTAGATACTTCACAGAGTTGATATAACTTGATTTAGAGCCTTTAAAAAAGAAAAATGAGTCATATACATATAAGAGATGAGATACTAACTAAGACATCCTACTTATTTTGATTCCAGATAGAGCTCCTGAATGCTCAAATGAATTACGAATGCAAGACAAAGCATTAGCCGCTAAAATGTAGACATATGGAGACAAGGGATCTCCTCGACGAACACCTCTTGACTTGATGATAGAGCTAGTAACTTGTCAATTAAAATCCACTTGGTATTGTACAGATGTGATGCATTGCATAATCAAAGTAGTCCATTTGTTAGGAAAATTCATCTTCTTGAATATGGTGGCAATGAAGTTCCATGAAAGAGAGTCAAAGGCCTTAGAAAAATAAACCTTGAAAATCATAAGCTTTTTTTTTTTGCCACTTCTAGATGAATGGATTTAATTCATTAATTAAGCTGTCAATTAGATGTTGTCAGCAATAATTCTTCCTTTTGAGAAAAATACATTGAAAAGGAGCAATGTATTCATTAAGTACTCTCTTTATTCTTATGCACGAAAGATTACATTACAAAGATTTATTGGTCTTGAGTCTTTGAATGATTGGACTTGATGAGGCTTTGAGATCAAAATAATGTCGGTCTTATTGAAAGACTTGAGGATATACTCAAATTCTCAAAAAGACTTCATCATCATATGCAAATATTCCTTAACAAGTTCCCAATATTTTTGATAAAAACTCTCACATATTCCATCTAGTCTAAGAGCACTGTTTTTAGGAAGAGAAAAAACTACTTTTTTAATTTCATCAAGAGAGAAGGGCTTGAAGAAACCTTCAAAATGATCATGAGAAATAATCAAGGGATTAACTTGCTGTAGAGTTGATAATAAACCTCAGAAACCTAGAGATTCTTGCTGCTGATATATACATTCAAAATGAAGCTTAGCCACACCCATACTTTCTTCAATACTATTGGTCCATGAGCCGTTACCCCTCTTCAAACTTTTGATGTGATTCTTTTATCTTCTCCTTAATACTATAGAGTGGAAATATTTATGGTTATGCTCACTTTCACAAATCCACTTCACCTTTACCTTTTGTGACCAAAAATTATTTTCACAGCTCTGTTGCTGTACTGAATTTGAAATGATTGGCTCTCTCTTTTTTCCCCCCTTTTGCCTTCAAATTGGCTTATCAAACTTCGCAAAGATATCTGGATCTACCTCAATTAAACTCCGCAAAAATACACGTAGTTTTTAACTGTTCATCAAATAAAATTATAATAATTTGAATGTTAAAATCTGATTTTTTTTTTTCCAATATCAAAATTTGATTCGTACTTTCATGAACCATTAGTTTAGAGTATCAATCAATTTTTTTATCATTAAACCCGTAGAATGTTTTATGGAACGGCAAGAATCAAATTTGAGTAACATATATAAAATGTTGGTCCATGAAGGAAACGACATTACCAGGATTCAGGAAGATTGATACTGGGCAATTTAAATTTTATTTTACAAATATACTAGCTCTGTTCTTATTTATAAGATCTCAACTCTTTTAAAAAATTTTAAGAAAATCTTAAAAAAACTAATTACATCATTTTAAAACATTAAAAAATATATATATTTTTTTAAATTATGTTATTTGACTTATAAACTAATATATAATATAATAAAATATGATATATAATATGATTAAGTAATATAATTAATTTTTTTTAAGATTTTTTTAGTATACTCTGAAAAAAAAAGTTAACAATGTTTTATAAACAAGAAAAGTGGGAGTAGTATAGAATGAATGTAATCTTCCGACATAACTCTTGGTCAAATGAAATTGGTACCGTTGAGATAAGATTTGCACTATCTTCCAGAGGGAAAATGAATTGAGGAGTGGCGTGGTGTTCCACGAAAAGTGGAACTGTGATATTTTTATTTTTTGGGGCATGAATCTAACTGGGATTTAGATATTATTGTTTTTACGGCTTGTCCCGTCTCTGCCTTCTTCTAGTCTAATCTATTACCTTCTCTTACTAATAAATATCTTTTATCCGTGAGATTCTGTTTCCCGGACTTCAGAGATATTTTCGCGCCATTCTCATTTTCCTTTTCAAGCTTAATTCTAACTCAACTTCCGAATGCTCTCTGCTCACATGGCTACTGTGCTTAGATCCAAACTTTGCAAGGAAACGACCTCTCGATTCAGATACTATATATTCAACCATATGCATGCTAGTCACATTGTCAATCCTCGCTTTACGCGCCGAACTAATCGGGTTGAGCACTTCATGATCACTCCTTATCACTTCACTTTGTTCAAGCCTGTCCCACTCGTTGGGGACTTTGAAGAAAACGGCACTCATATTGTAGAGGGTCGCAGAAGGAACCAAAATCCTAGTAATATTTCTTATAGAAAAGTGGGTGAGAAATGGAGTTGCAGGTCTTATTGTACTGTTAACTGCGATGGAGAGCCACCAGTGCTTTGGTCTGGGGATGGCGTTAATATTCGGATGGGCAATTCGAACTTCAATGTGGTTCGTGGTGACGGCGGAGGTGATGATAGTCTCGGTTCAGGAAGTGGTTCTGGTTCGAATTCTAAGGATGAGTTCTCTGGTGGATCCAATTTGAGGAGTGATATTCCAACGCCAAAGAAAATTTGCGAAGGACTCGATAAATTTGTAATTGGGCAGGAGAGGGCTAAGAAGGTGATTTTTTCCTTAGTTCTGTTTCAAGTAGTCTGCTATGCAACTCATACTGGGATCCGTTTGACACAAACGTATTAGATACGATACAGTTCTCCAAAGCAAGATTGGAAAAAAAAATGCATATATTATCTATGTCATGGCTTCAATCACGTAATCAATATCGGTGCCGGTGCTTTTAGCAAATAGTACTCTTTCATTTTGAATATTTCGTTATTTGCATGAAGGCCTTGCTTTCATGCTCGAGAGTGTCAGCCATTAGTGATATTTGATTAGTATTCTGAAATGCAGGTACTTTCTGTGGCAGTTTACAACCACTACCAGAGAATTTTTCACGAATCTTCTCAAAATCAGTTAGTATATTGTTTCACTGCGCTACCTTTTCTTTCATTTTTTCCCATTTGTTCTTCTTTCACATGCAGTCTTATGGGAGATGTTAAACAATAATCTTTTTTTGACATGGTCTTGTTACTATTTGAAATGTTAGGTCTGCAGGAGATTCGAGTAGTAATAAGGCTGATGCTGTTGATGAAGAAAGAGTTGAACTTGAGAAAAGCAATATTCTTCTAATGGGGCCAACAGGTTCAGGTAATTCAAATTTTAGTTTTCCTGCTAATGTAAGTGTTTCTATAACTGTGGTTCTGGATTATATTTTCACCATATAATAGAAGGTTAAAACAATCATGCTTCAGTTCAAAAGAGATGAAAAAGGTTTGAGCTGAGTTGGGGACCCGATTGTCCACTGACATTCTTGTTTTCTTAGTTAAGTGATTATTGTTGTTTTGAGCCATTTAGATTTTAAATTTTACTTTTAATGTAACATATTTCAAGTTAAATGGATTTAAGAGATAACACAGCAAGGGTCCTTTATTTACTTTCCATCTTCTTCATTTTTGTTAATCATGAATGTCTTGTTACTTTTGGTTACTAGTCTAACTTGTTTGTCTACACCATTGCAAGGATAGGGAAGACGTTACTTGCCAAAACTTTGGCTCGGTTTGTAAATGTTCCCTTTGTTATCACTGATGCAACAACAATAACTCAGGCAAGTATTCTTTACTTCTGTTTTATAATAATTTATGATCCCCTCAAAGAGAGACAGTGAAAGAAGGTATTTTCTATCTGCATGTGGAGGTTTTTAATGATTGCCAGTGAAAGAAGCACATAAGCCCCAATAGACCTTATAGCACCGCTTCCCCTTCTGAGAATTGACTTTTGAGGATTGAGTAGAGGCTGAGAATTGCTTTAACTTAACTTTATAACGAAACGTTCAAGCACATATTTATGTGATCCCATAGTATCATGTACACTAACATCATGCACTAATAAACGCAAACATATTGTTATGATATGGGATATCTGCAGAAAAAGCATGTCTCATTAAATGTAAAAAGACCCTGGCTGTCAATTGGGTGTTTAAACATTTCTTTCTTTTGTCTTAAATTTCATTCCTTTTCTCTTATTAAATTGGCTGCCATGCTATTTTGACATGTCTTTGTGTAGACGCTACTTTCCATGTATTTTTTGTAATGCAAGTTACAAATAGGAAAAAAAATCATATTTTTCGTATATGATAGCCCCCAATACCACATTGGTGCAGGCAGGATATGTTGGGGAAGATGTCGAGTCCATTTTAAGCAAGCTCCTTATGGTAAATAATCTGACCTTTGTTAATTGAACACAGCATGCTTGCTTCAGAGTTCCTTTTTTGGAGAAACTGATTTATTTTCCTTTGCTTATTTATAAACCATACTCTGCTGTAGTCATTAAGTGTAGATCCTTTTCATTTTTTTTTTAAGTATAAAGTATAGCTATTTTTCCTTTCTTTATGCTGCGTTTTCATTTTGTTGATGGCAGTAATAGTAGGTCAAATTATTTTCAGGTAGCTGACTACAATGTGGAAGCTGCTCAACAAGGCATCGTTTACATTGATGAAGTTGACAAGATCACTAGAAAGGTTTCACCATGTCATGTCTTCCTCTCAATTTCCTTTTTTCTAGTTAATCCAGACCCTTTTTTCTGTTGTTTTCCCTTCAATTGTCTTTTTCTAGGGTGAGAGCATTAATACCAGTAGAGATGTCTCTGGGGAAGGTGTTCAGCAGGCTTTATTGAAAATGCTTGAGGGAACAGTAAGTGCATTTCTCACTGATTTGGAACATTTCAGTCATATTCTTTCTTTCTTTCTTTCTCCTTCATTTTTTTTAAATGTCAGTTTAATTTTTTGTGTATTGATCGATAGTGTCCTTTATGATAAAGGTTGTCAGTGTTCCTGAGAAGGGAGCTCGAAAGCATCCTAGAGGTGACAATATTCAGGTATATGGGCAATAGCATTTTCTTTAGGGTTAAAGGGAAAATTACCCCTCAACGTTTTTAAGGAGGAGCAATTTATCCCATAACATTTTTTTTGGAGCAATTTACCCCCCAACGTTATTTATTTGGAGCAATTTATCCCCTAACATTTTTTTTGGAGCAAATTATCCCCAACGTTATTAATTTGGAGCAATTTACCCCCAACGTTATTTATTGGGAAATCTAGGCTAAATAACGTTGGGGGTAAATTGCTTCAAATTAATAACGTTGGGGATAATTTGCTCCAAAAAAAACGTTGGGGGGTAAATTGCTCCAAAAAAATAATGTTGGGCGGTATATTGCTCCAAAAAAAACATTAAGGGGTAAATTGCTCCTCCCTGAAAACGTTGGAGGGTAATTTGCCCTTTAACCCTTTTCTCTAACAATTACTGTATGTCCCGAAGGGACCGCTCTTACAATTATAATGTTCTTTATTTATTTACTTGTAGAGATTATTAGGTATGTTTATGGAATAGGTACATCTACACGTCTCCCATCATTTTGATATATGTGGCTTAGTGCTTGACAAAATTTTCCGTTTTTTATCTATCATTTTCGCCCCAGTTTGTTTATGTGCATGTAATTTTATTTCTGCGGTTATTTTTCACATTAAAGGTAGTTAGTTGTCTTGAAATCATTGATAATTGTTGACTCGTCGTTTTGTTTTTGGTGAATTTGTTAGCTCATCTTTGTTCCTTCTCAGATTGATACAAAGAACATACTTTTCATTTGTGGGGGAGCCTTTGTTGACTTAGAGAAAACAGTCTCAGAAAGGTTGCACAAACCCTGGAACTTAATTAGTTATATACCTATACTGAGAATAAAATGACGTGTGAAGCCTCTTTTTGGTCCCATGCAGGCGCCAAGATTCTTCTATTGGATTTGGGGCACCTGTACGAGCAAATATGAGAGTAGGAGGTGTCACTGAAGCTGCTGTTGCTTCATCGTTATTGGAAACAGTAAGTTAACATTATATACATGACAGATCTTATTCCTTTGAAAAAGGACTTTTACTGCTGCTAGCTTCTACATTTCAGATATTTGCATGACTGAAGTTGTTGTGTTTGGCAGGTTGAAAGTAGTGATCTTATTGCATATGGTTTAATACCTGAATTTGTTGGGAGATTTCCTGTTCTTGTCAGTTTGTCATCTTTAACAGAAAATCAACTCATTCAGGTAGGCTATATTCAAGTCACTCATGTTAGTTAATGCTGTCTACGCAAATGTACCCGAAGTTAATGACACTATTTGCTTAACTTAAATTCTTAAAAGTGAATTCTTTCAATATTTTAAAATTTTCCCTTATCTCATTATCTGTACGTCTTGAATTGCAATTTTAATATGCTCTATAGGTCCTCACAAAGCCAAAAAATGCCCTTGGGAAGCAATACAAGAAGATGTTCCAAATGAACGGTGTAAGTTTTTGTGAGCCTCCTCTTATCTGCAGATGATATGGAAAACACAAGTCCTATCTGCATATTCTATTGTTTATACCAATGATCTTATGTTCACGTTAGTTTTATGAATGCGTTAATTGATTTCTTGTTTAAAAAATTTAATTTTGACAGAATCTCTTCAGCTGAAATTCCTATTTCATTTCCAGGTAAAACTGTATTTCACAGAAAATGCCCTAAGATCAGTTGCCAGGAAAGCAATATCTAAAAATACAGGTGCTCGAGGCTTGCGGTCAATATTGGAGAAAGTATTAGTAGATGCCATGTATGAGGTATGCCATTTCAAATAATACCTTAATCTTCATGTATGCTGTGGAGTGTAGATATTGCACACAGGATCAGAATGGATGGGCGTAATTGACAGCTTGATAATAAAACTTGCCACAGTGGCCAAACTTTTTGGAGAGGCATTGGCCGCCCTCTTTTGTAACCCTTTCTGCTTCTTGTGGTGTTAAATCATACAGGGTTGAATTGCACCAGGAACTATCATGAATCTCTGTTTGGCAAGAAACCATTATGAATCTCGCTGTTTTTTCCTTTCCTCCTGAATTTTTGTGCAGATTCCTGATACCAGAGCAGATGATGATGTTGTAGATGCTGCTGTTGTTGATGAAGAGGCTGTCGTTGGAAGTGGGGCCAAAATCCTTCATGGCAAGGGTGCATTGGATCGATATCTTTCAGAACACAAAGATAATCCAGAGGTATATATGTTACTTTTCCTTTATTCCCTTGACGTGTTACACACACACACACTGAACTCAGCTAATTGTGGCATTCTTCATGGAGAATCATGACCGAGTTAATGTGGGAGTTCATGGGTATGGCCGGAGATTTTAGGTTTATTTTGAATTGGTGCTTACATTGTGGTCTTAATACGTGCATATGCCTTAATAATAAATGCTTCGTTGTTCCTTCAGTCTCTACTAAAGTCATGTTTTTATTTTAGCAGCATTACAGAACTTACTAATGCCTGCTTCTGCATATATTTGTGTGTGTGTGTGTGTGTAACAGGCCATAGAAGGTTTAGATGGAGATAATGAAGGAGAGGCAGAACTTCCCTCTATTGTTGCCAGTATGTAAAATGCCTTGAAGCTTCCTCTGGTATACCATGTTATGTTTACTTGGCCAACAATGTTTGGAAAGTGGAGGATCTTGGTGTTGTGAGGTACATGAATGCCTGCCTTTGCTTGCTCTTAGGTTCACATTCACATATTGTAATTATTGTAATGGAATAGATGGTGGCATATAGGCATTACCATAATGATGTAAGATGTAAGATGTAAAGTATAAGTGTCTATTTCCACAAGTCTCACACATATGATGAACCTATCGTTATTTTATTATTCACATCTCAAGACATCATAATTTATCAAGCTTATCCAAATAATGTCACCGTGGATTTTTAATGCTATATATCATAATATTCTCTGCAGCTGCAGAATAGTCCAACAATTAGCAATTAAATTCAATAATGTTGATGCTTTGAAGCCCGCATTTAAAATATTTTTGGGGAAAAGAAAAACTAGTAGAGAGCATTCGAAATTTTGACAATTTTGTTCAAATAACTAAATTAATTTCTTGCTGCTAAACAGTGATAATGCCCCCCTTTGGGATCATTCTATTATTGGAAGTTGGAATCTGCCATAACATGACCACGTGTTCTCTGAAGAAAGTGGTCAATGGGACCAAAAACCTTCATCATTTATGGGGGAAGTCTCTCCTTTACTTTGCTTGCACTATCAACTATCAATCAAAAGTATATCAATAAAACTATTATATCAATCTCCAATACAAAAGTTACAGTGCGGAATGTGGTGGGAGAAAATAGACCCCAGATGCATTACATTACAAATTTGGTGAAATTAAGAAATCATAATAACTAAAATTAATGGAGTAGGATATTTTTTTTATCTCTAATTTATTATTAATGAATACTGAATAGACTTCAAAATTTGTACAAGTAAGTAACATTAGTTAGTGAATGTAGTAACAATTTATTAACAGAAGTGTGACATGTCAACTTAAATGGAGAAAATAAAATCCAATGAATGAAAAAATTTTGAAATTCAATAAAAAAGCGACTTGTAGATATAGATATTTATATTCATGTATTTCTAAATAAAGTTAGTTAAAGTAATACGAATTTAATATAAATAATTTACATATTAGCTCTTGTCTATAAAACATTTTCCCTATTTTTTTGGGGCAAAGTTCATTATTTATGCCGAACTCCAAATCATAAACCGTTAAATTCCACAAAAGAAATAATAGACCCTATGGCAAATACTCTAATACCCGCCAAATTAAAATAATAATAATAAAAAAAAAGGTTGAAATTTAGCTCCCGTTGGATGGATCCCGATTACCATCAACTTTCCGAAGTTTAACGGTTACCCTCACCCATCTCTCTTCCTTCCTGCGACCCGGTTTGGGGAATGTAGAGAGGAAAAACGAAGGGGGAGAAAAAGCTAACGAAGAAGAAAGGAGGCTGCTCTTCCGACGGAAGGGAGGTTGGCTCGTCGGACTCACCCCTTCTACCACTTTCGCTCCATGACCATCCTCATCTTCTTCCTTCTATTTTCTTCTTCTGCTTCTTTTTCCTAGCAAATTTTCCTGGAAAAAAGCCGAGAAAGAAGAAAATCGAGGGAGGAGATTCAAAAAAAGATATGCTCAGGTATCTAATTTCGGGTAATTTATGATTTTGATTACTGGGTATTTCATATATCCATCACTTGTGGGAGGTTTCGGTGACCGGATGGACTTCGATAACATTGAGTGTGTGCCATCCTTGGACGGTATTGATGAGGACGAGATCCACCATCATGGTATACATCCTCACCCCCATCATCACTCTGAGTTTTCATCCTCAAAGCCTCGCAATGGCGCCACCAATGTGGGCCCCACGGCCACTGCTCCGGCCACCAGCGTCCACGAGTTGCTGGAATGCCCTGTCTGTACCAATTCTATGTACCCACCAATTCATCAGGTCATTTTTTTTCTTTTTCTTTTTTAGCAATTTTTGCCTCATCTGCGTTGTATTATATATTACTTGTGTAATTGAATACGAGGTTTCGTTTTCATAATTGAATCCTCTCTTCGGACTTTAATGAACTTGATGGCTTTTTTATTTGGGTGTGGGTGAGTGGAGGAATTGAGTGGATTTCTTGATGCCTTCGTTTCTTTCTTTTTTTTCGGTTGGCTTATTTGTAATTTGGGTCATCTTTGACTTGGTTTTGGAGTTCGAATTTTTTTTACATGGGGATAGCATTATACTGCCAAATATAATCTAACCATACTTGCAATTGTACATTTGGCCAATCTTGCAATTTTATTATTCAATCTTCAGCACATTAATATCAGATATATGAGTTGTCCCAGTCTATGTCCAGAAGATGTTATTGACACCTTTACGATTTATCAGTCTATGCCCTTGTTAAGAAGCAGATCCCTATCAGTTGATAGCTTCTTTTGAATCAGGCCTGTTTCTTTTTTCTGCGAGACTTTGGTTTTCATTGAACGTTTATTAAAACTGTTGTCTGCCATGGAGTGGTGTTCTAACATTTTTATACTAAAGGAAAAAAATGATGATTAAGAAAGGACAGTGTTACTGTGGTTCTGCTTCCGCTTGATCTTGTAATATCTTATTACAACAAATCCTAATGTCGTGTAATATCTGTGCAGTGTCACAATGGGCACACCTTATGCTCAACATGTAAAACAAGGGTGCACAACCGATGCCCTACTTGCAGACAAGAGCTTGGGGATATTAGATGTTTGGCTCTGGAGAAGGTAGCTGAATCACTTGAGTTACCATGCAAATACTATTCCCTTGGATGTCCAGAAATCTTTCCATACTACAGCAAGCTCAAGCATGAGGCAGTGTGCAGTTTTAGACCATACAATTGTCCCTATGCTGGATCAGAGTGTTCAGTTGTTGGGGACATCCCTTTCCTCGTTGCACATCTGAGGGATGAACATAAGGTGGACATGCACACAGGATGTACATTCAACCATCGTTATGTGAAGTCAAATCCCCGTGAAGTAGAGAATGCTACTTGGATGCTCACTGTAAGTCCCCCACCCCCAAAAAAAGAGAAAAGAAAAAAAAAACAAAGGTTAGAGGTTTTTTGGGGAAGAAGAAATGGGATTTATTTAAATATTACCTCTCATCCTAAATATAAGACCCAGTTGACTTTTTTATAGAATCCTAATAAAACTAATTACATTACTTTAAAGTATTTAAATTTGTTATTTCTGATATGTAATATAATGATACATTATATATAATGGAGTATGATTAAGTAGCTTATTTATTTTCCTTAATTTCTTCAAAAAAAGTCAACTAAATCTTATATTTAGAACCAAAGGGAATATAAGTGGAAACTCAACATTCTATGGGGAACGCCACATCTGGCATGCACTATCAGTTGTTCATCAAACTTCACTGCCACTGGCCGAGATCTGATTTTTTGAAGAAGTTTATGCAATGGTGAAAGATGTTATTGTGTTTCTCTTGCCTAGGGGACCTTCAATTTGTTTGCCTTTTCTTCATTATTTTGTGTTTTTTTAATAGGACCCAACCTTGAAAAACAATAGGATATAGCAAAAGACAATATAGGCAGGAAGGTGTGGGAAGATAGGGGAACCACTAAGAAAATAAACCCTAGGTTTAGAGCTGAAAGAAGCAACCAAAAAACTTAGGTGAAGTAGGGTGAAAGTGGGTGTAGCAGTTGGGACGGGGCAGAAGGTTTTAGGAAGAATTACTATCATAAGAAATGCATCTGCCCAATTCTCACCTTGAAGTGTGGGACAACACGGTGTATTTTGAACATGGAAACATGGCATTTTCAGGAGGTGGTTTCATGAACAATGGAGATGGAAAGATGAAATGAATGTGCAATAAGCCTTGAAAATCATGCATATAGATTCTCCTAATGCATCAGCCTGGCCCTGTTCAACTTGAAATGGTAGAAAAAGGAAAATCATGGTCAGGTTATGGTGCATTCATAAAGTAGAATTTTAACCTGCTAGTTTTAGGCTTGTTGGGTGGTCATCTTCATTTCTAATTCCTAACGTTTGTTTCATGCATCAGTGCCTGTTATTATTTGTTGCAAGTTTTGGTGATACAAAAATGCGAGTTTCCTACTATTTCTGTCTTTCCAAGTTCTGAACTGTTAGTGTAAATGTTTTGATGCGTTATTTTTGTTTGGTGGAACCATAAAAAGTCCAAGGGCTGAGGTGAACAAATTTCCTTGTTTCCGTTGAGGAATAATTACCAAGTCCATTCAAGAGTAACTTACAATCATCTCTCAGTATGTGTCTCCTTACTGCCTGATTCTTACCTTATTTCTTCTGATTCTTTGGTAGGTATTTCATTGTTTTGGCCAATACTTCTGTCTTCATTTTGAAGCCTTTCAGCTAGGGATGGCACCTGTTTACATGGCTTTCCTCCGTTTCATGGGAGACGAGAATGAGGCTCGAAACTATAGCTATAGCCTAGAAGTTGGGGCGAATGGCAGGAAACTGACTTGGGAGGGTACTCCAAGAAGTATCCGGGATAGCCATCGTAAGGTCAGGGATAGTCATGACGGCCTCATCATCCAAAGAAATATGGCCCTTTTTTTCTCTGGTGGGGATAGGAAGGAGCTTAAGCTCAGAGTTACCGGAAGAATATGGAAAGAACAACAGAATCAGGATGTTGGGGTGTGCATACCAAATCTCTGTAGCTGATGAGGCTGTGTTTGACGTTGAGAGTTGAGACACTTCTGTATCTTGTAATAGATGAAGGCATTGAGGCTGCTTTGAAATTCTCAGCTTTTCCATGTCGTGTAATAAGCACATTTTCTTCCTTCACACGTTCTTGGTGGGAATCATCAAATTGTCAAATTTGATACTGGGAATCAGAAATCATCTCTTGTAATTTCTTGTATTGAAGAGCTTTATTATTTGATCGGTTGCTTCTTTGTATGATGTATGTTTGGAGAAAAGGAAGGATCACAATTTTGGCCACGCAAGATACATTTTTGTGCCGTTGACTTTTTGTATGTTTCCCGAAATTGCTCGGATGCAGAGTTCATGCCCCAGCGACGGTCAATCGCAGTGATTGGGCGATTGCAAATTTCTCTAACTTATTCCTTTCCCTAGAGGAAGGGAGACACACACCACGTGACATACTCATTTGGGTTTGATTCTACTGAAGGGAGGTGTGGGTGCCACTGAAGTCAAATGCTCTTAACTACTAGCAAATTCAATTGCAGCCACGAAGCTATGTAAATTTTACTTTCGCATCCAAGTATCTTGTTGTATACTTTCTGCTAAGCACGTGTATGTTGTAACTTTCTATTTGGGGGAATTCTGCCTAGGCTATTATTTCTTTTTTTTCCCCCACATTATATGGCGAGATACAACTTGGTAACAAAAAACTGCTAATCTAGCAAGTCAAACTTAAATCCTCCTGCATCTGAATTTGACACTCCAGAGGAGGGTGGTGCAAAATAACATTATCTCCTACACTTACATGAGCTTTCCTTGCTAGTATGTCTGCACAATGGATTGCTGATCTTGGGACTTGATGAATGATATCATCCCAGTCGTAGAAGATTAACTCCTTCCCTAATGTCGGAGATGAAAATAATGACTGAAGGCCCAATATCAATGTGGAAATAATGACTGAAGGCCCAATATCAATGTGGAAAAGCGAATTGCCCCATCAGAAATAAAAGACACTGAAACAAATAGATTTAGGACATGTTTGTTTTTAATTTTAAAATCTAAGTTTGCGCGAGTTGAGATAAAACCCATATCATATACTTACTTTAAAATCCGTAAAAGTTATTCTCAAAAGCTAATTCAAACAGACATTTAACAGATTTACACTATATGATAAGTTGATCACTGTTTAAAAAAGTTTTCCTAACGTGAGGAACAAAATTATATAGTTGGAAAAGAGAATGCACGAAATGCATTATTACTATCAAATGTTTATCCTCAAATTTGCATAGCTATTTGTGCTAATAACATTTTATAAAATAAGAACAAATATAAAGATATAGAGATGAGTGAGATGAAGAGAGAAGAGGGAATTGTTGGTGAAGGGGATAATTCTTATTCACGTCAAACTTAACTTACAATCATTCAGAACATATCCGCTCTTTATAAGGTACAAGTTCTTAAATGTTATTATAGGAGCTACAGAAAATGAATAAACCTACATAATTGCATAATATAAATCATTATGTATTAGTCATAGAGAACTTCCAATAAACCGCTACGGCTTTTAAGTGTATAATTCTAAAAGATAACATCAAGTGGCAAGAGATATCCACACTTGTATTGTAACTTTTGAAAAAGATATAATTTTTTAATAACCTGGATTTAGTAAGTTTAATATTTCATTTTATATTTTAAATAATGACGACATTTGGAATGAGCTCATGGCTGTTTTACCAAGTGGAAGTTCAATAATAACAGGATATTGGTGAAAATTGACAGGCTCCCTCGTGATGGTTTGTCTGCACCAAGGAGGTCATTTTCGTTTCTATTGTATAATGAAACATGAGCTTGTCTGGCTTGCGAAACAAATCTGTCAGAAATATACAGGAAAGAAAACAACTTCGGTGGGAGGTGAAGGGATAGACAGACATTAGAAATTGAAGCAGGAAAAGTTGACAACCGATGCTTATGGATACTGCACGTTCCAACTTCCAAGTAAAAGTGCCAAAAAAAAAAAACCGTGTTTATCAAAATGCACGCATCATGAAACGTTGTCAAGACGAGACGTCGTCTTATAATATTTGATGTTCTTATCACATTGGCCAATATTATATTGCCAATTGTGTGACCGAAAAACAGTGGTGAAGAATTTTGTTGTGGGATGAGGTAGGCAAGATAACAACTGTTAAGCGTACGTTTGGTTTCAATTATAAAATTTAAATTTGTGTAAACGGAAATAAAACTCCTCTCACATATTTATTTCAGAATCCATAAAAATTATTTTTAAAATCTAGTCCAAATGGACACTAAATTTATTTTCATTTCGTTTTTGTTAATACCGGTAGGCTCAGGCCCACTGCCCGCGTTGTTCCAACCCAACCCACACAGTCTTACAGCGCTGGAGGTTTAATTAATTAAATTGTTTTAGATAATGCCATAAACTTATCGAGATCTGAATTCTACGTATTTTATTATTCGTATACGTGATCAACAATTTTAATTTGTAGTGATCAGTTCAGAACAGGCGAATACATTGAATGGGTATTATTAAACAAGGAGATTGTCATTTACTTCTCAACTAGCAGTAGTGGGCGAAAAAAAAAAATGTTTCTTAAATAGTAACAAGAGATATATCAATAAATTATTAAACTTGTCAATATATTATTATTTTTTAATTAAGATTTAAAAGATATTTTTCTTGTTAAATATTAGTTTTAACATTGAAATACTAGCCAAATCGTGCTGTCAAAGCTGGCAATGGTAATGACAGGGGTGTTTGGAAAGCGGATTATAAGGGCAAATCGGACGTTCTCGTGCGACACGTACGTTGGTGGTTAGAATGACTTATTTGAGTGTTTAGAATAAAAGTTAGGCTATTGGACTTATTTTAGTGTCTTGTTTTAATAAAAAAAAGGTTGGAGCTTAAGGGACAGACAAACGTTTTGCTTCTTCTTCTTCTTCATCTTCTGAATTTTTTTTTATTTTTTTGTTATAACTTATTTATTCAGGTTTTAATTATAAGCTTCAATTGATTTTTTTAGAGAATTTTAAGAAAACTAATTACATTACTTAAAATATTAAAATTTATCTTTTTTTCTTTAAAATATTTTATTTGACTTATGAGCTAATATATAATATAATAAATCACAACATATGATGTAATTAAGAAACTTATTTTGCTTCCTTAACTTTTTCAAAAAAGCCAACTAGATCTTATAATTATGACGGGAGATAGTATAAATTATCTTAATATATTTACATGTAATATATACTTCATCCGGTTCTAATATAATAATATAAGACCCATTTAACTTTTTTAAAAAATCCTAAGAAAGCTAATTACATTACTTTAAAACATTAAAATTTATCATTTTTTCTTCAAACTATTTTGTTTGACTTATCAACTAATATATAATACTCACTCCAGTCCTAATTATAAGGACCTTTTGGAGAATCCTAGAAAGGTCCTAAGAAAGCTAATTACATTACTTAATCATATCATATATTATGTTTTATTATATTATATATTAATTCATAAGTCAAACAACATAATTTGAAGAAAAATAACAAATTTTAATATCTTAAAGTGATATAATTAACCTTTTTAGGACTTTCCTAAGATTCTCCAAAAGGTCCTTATAATTAGGACCAAAGGGAGTATAATAAATCACAATATGTGGTGTGATTCATATCTTTTCATTTCCTATTAAAAGTTGATTTTCAATATATCAATCAAACAAATTTTACTTTTATATAAGTAACTTATAAGTGACCCATACTACCGTCAATCTAAACATAATCAAATTACACAATCTGACTTATACTTAATCTAAGTGTGTTTGGATGGACGTTGGGGGGCGCAAAATGGACATTTTGGCCCATGCTGACGTTAAATAGTGGAGCGACGTCTTTTGACATGTTTGGTTGGCTGGAGGGGTTCACTGGACTTATTATAAAAAAGTAACTTATTTGATAAGCACCAAATTGTTGATTATTGGTCTGATTGTATCATGTGGTGAGAGGTCTAACATTTTTTTTTGTTATAACTTATTCCTTCTAGTTCTAACTAAAAGATTTAGTTGATTTTTAAAAAAAATTAAAAAAAAGCTAATTACATTATTTTAAAAGAAAATACTTAAATTAAATTCCTTATATCCATGTCATCGAGTTCTCCAATAACATGTGGCCATATGTCTTTTTTTTTTAAATATAATCATTTGACTATAAATTCATATGAAAAAAATAGGACACGTGACTTTGTATGATTAGGAAACTTAATATAATGGATATAAGGAACTTAATGTAAATATGATCATATTTTAAGATATTAAAATGTATCGTTTTCCTTTAAAATATTTTGTTTGACTTATAAACTTATATAATACTTCCTCCAGTCCTAATTATAAGACCTTGTTGACTTTTTTTGGAGGGATTAGTTAAATTAGTTAATTGTTATAATATGACTTGATATTCCAAAATTACCCTTTGATTCTAATAACTACAAATAAATAAGGGAGTATTGACTGAGGTGTCTTTTTTCTTCAAACTATTTTGTTTGACTAATGAATTAATATATAATATAATAAATTACAACATATGATATGATTAATGTCATTTCAAGTCATTTTCTATTACAAGTTACTTTTCAACATATCCATCAAACAAGTTTTATTTTTACATAAGTAACTTATTCTATCGTCAATCCAAACATAAGTCACATTACACAATCTAATTTTTTTTTCCTCAATCCTACTTTTCAATAAGTCCGATTGTAAATAAGTCACTTTTCTCATTATTATTACAAACATACCCATAAAAAATCCTAAATGGGTCGCGTTGGCACATTGCCAAAATTCTATCTCATCACTCATTTATAGTATCATTAAATAATGTTTACATTTTTTATAAACAAATAATGTTTACTAATTTATATTCTTTTCAGTTCTAATTATAAGCCTTTTGTAGACAAAAAAAAAGTTTTATAATTAAAAGCAGATGGAATAGTAGAGTATAATGTACTTCTGATATATTTAAAAGAATGACAAGAATACAAATTCATATGAAAAAAAATTTAAAATAGCATAAAAAAGAGTTTCCTTTCTGCCCTAAAAATGGGAGCAAAGGCGTATGAGTTGAGGAGTCCACATGTTTTGAGTTTTATTTCATCCTAGGTTGTGACTTGAGAGTGATTGGCTGATTGGCAATGCCAGCTGGAGAGAGGAAATGCAAAAGGAGCAAGTGGTAGTGGTAGAGAGAAATAGTCAAACTCAAATCCATTACTAAATCTCCAATGTGATGATATTTCCAAGCGCCCTCAAGTTCAATTTTCTTAGCTTTCTGTCTCTTCTTTCTATGCGAAAAGGTTAAAAAGGGGATATTACCAGAGGTACGAAAAGAGCCTTCCGTCGCTTTCTGGCTGTTGGTTCCCTTCATTCTAAATTGCAGGCAAAGCCCAAACCCAATACAAACGCTGCAAGATTCTAAAAGGCAACGGTCTCTTGCTGGTAAAGGCAGCTTAAGCTGTTGATACAAATATTAGAGCTTACGGTTTCACTGATCTTCTCTGAAAATCTTCTCCATTCTGATTCTTCTCTTTTCTGGAGTGAACTTGACGTCATCCGTTCTCCCCATTCAGGCTGCATTGTTTTTACTAGAGAAAATACAGCAAGCTAGGCGTGGGCGTGACTAATCTCCCTCTTCATCTCCTTCTCTCTCAGAATCACAGGTCTGTCCCTTCTGTCTCTTTCTCTCCATTTATCTCCTTCGACATATCTGGCGGCCAACCATGTTATAGACTACTTCTCGCTTTGTGAATTTGAATATCCGATTTCGTCCTTTCTCAACTATGGAAGTTTCTATCTCAGTTTCCTGCATTCTCTCCGGTACCAAAGGATTCGGATGGCTATCCAGTATTTTATTTTGTCGAAAATGTTCTTAATCTTAGCCAAACGAAAAAGTTCGATCCAGAATTAGATTTTTTGGAAAACGATCTTCAAAAAGGGGTTGGTGGGAAAAGAAAAATGAAGGGCTTGGTTGGTTTGTGGATTCTTCATTCTTCAACTCTCAACGCTCTTCTTCTGATTAGTAAGTGCAGCAGTCTTGAAGGAATCCAATTATGAGTTGAGTCTGATTTTTCTGGTCAATAAGATGATACAGTGTTTTTTGTTTTGGGCAAACGATAAACTTCAGAGTGATTGGATTCTATGAATTTCAGTATTTCACATTTGGATCATTTTTTATTTTGATAGCCGGGTTTACAACCAGAATAACATAATGCAAGCCAAATGTTGATTTTAATTATATTATTGAAGTGTTGAACAAGTTAAATAATATTGTGGTGTATGAAAGTGGAAGGAGTAATGTTCTGGGAGAGGTTAATTTTTGTTAGGGAGTAGATTTTTGGGAAAATAACACTTAAACACCATTTTAATTTTTAAAATTCAAAAAGATCTGTTAACATTTTAAAAAGACACTAAGGTACTATAATTAAATTAGGTTTTTTAAACTTGGTGATGTGAATAGTGATCCACAAACTAGCGAATTCCATCACTATTCTTGTAAATCTTATTAGTCAACTTACGAAAAATCTCCATCTCTCTTCTATTTTTTAAATTTGGCGATGTGAAAAATAATTCACAAGCTAGCGAATTCTAATATTATTCTTACAAATTTCATTACTCAACTTAGCGAAAATCCTCTCTCCCCTCTGTCACGGATAAATATCTCTCTTCTCTGTCACTATGTGTCAGTCAGTGTCAGTGTCAGATGAACACTGTTGTCAGAGGGAGAGAGAAAAATAGAGATAAAAAAAATCAACAAAATCCATTACTCTTCTTATAAACCCCATTACTTATCTTGCGAAATCATGCTACTGTTCACATCAAAAAATTTGAAAAACTCAATTTGACCTGTAGTACCTTAATGTCTTTTTAAAATGTTGACAGACCAATTTGAGTTTTGCAATTTCAAATGGTATTTAAGTGTTATTTTTTCTAGATTTTTTTATATTACGAGGTACTGGCCAAAGTTACTAAAAAGTCTTTATAAATATGCAATAAATATTTTTCGTGATTTTGTTTTTTGTATCA
>JBAGKO010000011.1:1978133-1992370 GCA_037177275.1 Acacia concinna
TGAAGCAAAAATTACTACCAAACCACACACGTTTGGCCTAGTCACACAGTAAAAATAAATGTTCAGCGGATTCATATTTTTTTTGCATATTAAACACAAGTCTGATGCATAGCATTTCTTCTTAACCATATTACAAAAAGTAGACAAAGCATTTGACAAAAATCTCCACATGAAATTTTTAACTTTTGAAGGCACTCTCAATTTCCAAACTTCCCTCCAAAATAATCTGTGGGCATTATTCAAAGAGGTAGAAATATTCTCATTTCTTTTTAGAACATTCCTTTTGACTATCTCATACCCTTCTTTCACAGTGTAAACACTCCGTCTTCCCCCGTCCAAACCCATCTATCCCCTCTATTCCTTAAAGCCACAATAATACTATAAATAACATTCCTCTTCTCTTCCGTTATCCAGCTTTCTATTGACTCTAAATTCCACCCCCTTGACTCATAAGATTCATTACCTTAATGCTTAGAAATTCTTCATGAGAACAAGGAGATTTCAGCCTATAACCTGGTAATTCATCAATCTAAGGATCTCTCCACACTCTAGTGTTCCTTCCATCCCCAATATTGGATATAGCATGTTGCTCAAGTACCTTTCTTTCCTCTAAAATACTTGTCCCCATCCATGATGGAGGCCATTGCTTTTAACTTTTTATTCTTCCCAATCTGGATAATATATGATAAAATTTAATGGAACTAGTCTTCAAGTTCCTTCCCAATCTATCAAGTCCGACGCCACTAGCAACAACTCTGATGCTATCTCCCCATCTCTTTCTCCGCCCTAGCCTCTCACTTGCAGGAAATCGACTTCCTATATAGTCTTGAGTCTCTATCCAATTTTCTTTGAGTACTCGAGAAATCGGGGTGAAAAAAAGAACTCTGCTTAACATTCTTTTATTTTCATGGCGGATCTTTTCCGTCTTCTCCTCAGGTTAGAATCTGATTTTCATCTTTAATAATGAAACTGATTCAGTTTTAGTGAATTAAAACAAATTCAAAACTAGCTGCCTTCACATTATTTACTGTTGGTTCCACTGTCTGCGATCCGATCCAGTGCGTAAACACGGGAAGTTGAGAGTCCTGATGGTGAACTTTTTTTCTTTTTATATTTTTCTTAAAGAGTAATAAATGCCTGGTAAGCTTTCCATCTTGGTTTCAGAATGGTTCTGCTTCAGCTCAAACTTAGTCTTTTAGGATCTGTTATGGACTTCAATCGGGTTTCTCGGGTTTCTTTGAGTGGAAATGGTCGAATCGGTAAAAGAGGATAGTGCAAGATGGTTAGATAAATTTTGTACCAATCAAGCCGATAAATGTTTCTCTTTTTTTCTTGATTTTCTTTCGTAGAGCTTGGCGTCTTAAAACTTCTGTTTTCGTGCTGCACTAGTTTAATATAAAGGAGAAGCTCACATTTAAATAACCAAAATTTATGCTTTCTAGAGTCCATGAGCATCAAGTTATGCCCTTCTTCTTTGGTTTCTTTTCCCTCTTGAATGAGGAGTTAAATTGCAGAGCAGGTAAGATTCCGGGGTCACTTTGTAGAATATAGACACAATCTCTAATAAGTATATGTCTTATCCCACAGATTATGAAAAGAAAAGGAAAGAAAAATTTTCTAATATTTATGTCACAACTTTCAAACACGCTAGTCAGGCTCGATAGTAATTAAATTCATATCCACATTTGACTACTGAGAAATCCTTTACTTTATTTGCAATGATTTTCTATGAAATTTTATTTTTCTAATATTATTTGTTGTTGAATAAAACCTCTGGGTGCTGCTTTCAATTTGCTGGCTTTGTTGCAGTTCAATCTCAAACCTGGTGGTGTATCCGTAATGCAATCAGTTGATGTGAACAACAAGAAAAATCTTAAGCGTCCACGATCTCCTCCTTTCAGTATGCCAGTGACAGACTTAAACGATGCAGAAAATTTTGAAGATAACATCCTTTTCCCGGTTGAAGAGATTGTACAATACCCACTCCCAGGATATGTCACACCTTATTCAATAAGTTTCAGCCCTGATGATAATTTAATTGCATATCTATTTAGTCCTGATCGCACCTTGAATAGGAAGGTTTTTTCTTTTGATCTGAAGACATCTAAACAAGAACTGTTGTTCAGTCCTCTTGATGGTGGGCTTGATGAGAGTAATGTCTCTCCAGAAGAAAAGTTAAGGAGGGAGAGGTTGAGAGAGCGTGGGTTAGGGGTGACACGTTATGAATGGGTGAATACAAATTCCAAAAGGAAAGGGATCATGGTGCCTTTGCCTACTGGGGTTTGTTCCCTTAACTCTGAAATCTCCTTAGCTTCTTATTTGTTTTTCATGTGCTGTGTATCTATAAAACTTAGTGTGCTTCTTTTAATTAACTCCAGAAAAAGCAAAATGATAACATGTTTGGATAATATATGCCATGCCCTCATTCTTCATTGGTGGGAAGGAAAAATTAACCCTTGCACACATATGCATGTAGTAGTATTACTCTGGAAATGCCACCGTGCTGTCACCAGTAGTTTATCACTCCCTTTACTTGTGATGCTAGCACCTTTTGAACACATTTTTCTTAGGATGATTCATCCATATTGAGATGTTGTACTCGGATGGATTAGTTCAAGCGTTAAATGCTTGTTGTTAGTGGAGGGTGGCTTATCATGTCACAAACAATTTTTAATGATTTGAAAGTTGAAAACCATCAAAACCATTTCAGATTCTGCACTATATTTCAATATCCCTTTGGAGTTAATTCTGTTCATGTTCAATTTTTTAAGAATTTGGTTTCTTGTATCTTCTTGTGTTTGAAGGCATGGTCATAAACTTACAATAACTTCTGCCCCGTCAAAGCTATGAGTGTCAACTAGTCTTATGCAACCTCTTAATTTGTATGGCGCTGTCTATATATGATACAAGTCCCATACCTAACTTTCCTCATCCTGGAGATGCTGATTATTGAGCAAGATATACATTAAACTGAACAAGAGGAGCTTGTACTTTATTTTATTATTTTAATTAATCATGAGTTTGGAATGGTCTAATTTATTATGAATTTTTGATTATTATCTTTGGACAGATTTATATTCAGGATGTCTCCAATTTAAAAGCAGAGCTCAAGCTGCCAAGTATACCAGGTTCCCCAATTATTGATCCACGTTTATCCCCTGATGGGTCAATGATTGCCTATGTACAGGACTGTGAATTGTTTGTTCTGAACCTGTTGTCTAATGAATCAAAGCAGTTGACCCATGGTGCCAAGGAAAATGGTTTGGTGAGTTCTATAGTTCCTTGGCCTCTATTGTGTTAGAGTAACTTGGTGTGTTGTGGACAATTCTTTCATTTTTCCAGATTCGGATGTTCAAAACGTGAACAGTCTACTTTTAAGTAGCCATACCTGTCCTGTTTCACCTTTGTCATAAGTGTTTAAATTCTGTTAATAAGCATTCCAATGAATTAATTTGATTAAGCTTGGCTTTGTTATCTCTGGCCTTGATCATACAAATTTGCATGTCCAGTGATGGTTTCCTTCATACTCACCATATAAGTACACTAGCTGGTAGACTTCCATGATATTTTTTTGCAATATTATTTATTTACTCATAATTACAAAGGTCGCATAATTTATTGAGAAGTGTTGAAAATCAAAATATTCAAAGCCCATTCTTGCGCTTTGGCTTCTTATTGTTTTCTGACCATTCAGATGACTGCGTACAATTGTTAGATTTGAACTAGGGATTCAAATATACTTTTTCTGGCGTTTTAGCATTCTCATCCTTTAAAAATGACTCCTTTTTTGTTTTGAATACTGCAGACTCGTGGCCTTGCTGAATATATAGCTCAGGTGAGATTCCACTTGTATTAATGTCATCTTTAAATTAAAATTGGGCACATTGTCCCCTTTATTGCAAGCAGTCATAGCCTTCCACACTTTTGGGTGACTTAAGTGAAATCTTTACTTGATTCTAAAATGATTGATTATTACCCTTTTCATTGTCAGCACATTCAACATTATCCTCAGATTTTAAAATTTACTGACTGCAGGAGGAAATGGACAGGAAAACTGGATATTGGTGGTCACTAGACAGTAAATATATAGCTTTCACTGAAGTTGATTCTTCTGAAATACCACTTTTTAGAATTATGCATCAAGGCAAAAGCTCAGTTGGTTCAGAGGCACAGGAAGACCATCCGTATCCTTTTGCAGGAGCTTCAAATGTTAAAGTTCGTCTTGGTGTTGTTTCAGTGGCTGGAGGATCACCTACCTGGATGGATCTTGTCTGTGGGGGATCGGATCAGCATAATAATGAGGAAGAATATCTGGCTAGAGTCAATTGGATGCATGGGAACGTTCTCACAGCCCAGGTCTTGAACAGGCCCCAAACAAAAATGATGATTCTTAAATTTGATATTAGAACCGGTCAGAAGAAAACTTTATTAGTGGAAGAAAACAGCACATGGGTCAATTTGCATGACTGCTTCACCCCTCTTGATAAAGGAGTTACCAAGTTTTCTGGGGGCTTTATTTGGGCTAGTGAGAAAACAGGATCTAGGCACCTTTATCTTCATGATGCAAATGGCTCTTGTTTAGGACCCATCACTGAAGGTGAATGGATGGTTGAGCAAATAGCTGGTGTGAATGAGGCTACAGGTTCAGTATATTTCACTGGCACCTTAGATGGGCCTTTGGAGTCTAACTTATACTGTGTTAAACTTGCTATTGATGGAAGTCAACCACTGCATGCCCCTGTTAGACTTACACATAGCAAGGGAAAGCACATTGTGATCCTTGATCATCGTATGCAAAATTTTGTTGATGTTCACGATGCACTTGATTGTCCTCCTAGGGTGTTTCTTTGCTCATTGGACAATGGAAGCATAATCATGTCCTTGTATGAGCAGCCAATTACAATTCCAAGAATCAAAAAGCTTCAACTCAAGCCACCAGAACTGGTGGAAATCCAGGCCAAAGATGGCACCCCATTATATGGGGCCCTATATATGCCAGATGCATCAAGATTTGGACCTCCGCCTTACAGAACCATGATCCATGTTTATGGGGGTCCAAGTGTGCAGCTTGTTTCTAATTCTTGGATCAGTACAGTTGACATGAGAGCGCAATATTTGCGAAATCAGGGCATCTTAGTTTGGAAGGTCAGAATGCTGAATCCTGATTGTTTTAACTTAAATATGGTCCGCTGTTCAGCTTGTTCTATTTATATATTTACTTTTGGCAAGTTTCTTCACCTTTCTTTGTATAATTTATGGTTATCTTGCTTATTTATTCTACCAGTTGGTGGAACTTTTCCAATATGGACTTCGGCACACTATATTGGATTGTCTAATGATTTGGCTTTCAGATACTAAAACATCCAGCATTGATGATTCTGATCTAGAAAATAGAGCCAATCATGCATTAGACATTTTTATCTTTGAGCTCAATGGTTGTTGCGGTGTTCTACTGTACAAAAGCCCTTCCTGTCATTAGTGATTCTGATCAAGATTGTTTCCCACATTATTTAATCATGGAGCATGAAAATACTTACTTCCACGTCCTACTCCCTCCGTTCCTATCTATAAGACCATTTTAAATAATTATAAAAAAATCTTAAAAAAGTTAATTGCATTACTTTAAGATATTAAAGTTTGTTGTTTTTCTTCAAATTATATTGTTTGATTTATGAACTACTATATAATGTAATAAAACACAATATATAATATCATTAAGTAATGTAATTAACTTTTTTAGGATTATTTTAGAATTTTTCAAAAGGATTTTATAAATAGGAACAGAGGAAGTATTTCTTATCAATCTTCAGAACACAATCAGTACTAACTCTTTAAATGAATCTTTACTTCTCTTGTGTGTAGTTGGACAATAGAGGAACGGCTAGACGGGGATTGAAGTTTGAAGGCTACATAAAGCACTGTCTTGGTCAAATTGATGCAGATGATCAGCTAAGTGGAGCTGAATGGCTCGTCAAGCAAGGGCTTGCAAAACATGGCCACATTGGCCTGTATGGGTGGAGCTACGGCGGGTATCTGTCAGCAATGACCCTGTCGAGATATCCAGATTTCTTCAAGTGTGCTGTGGCTGGTGCCCCTGTGACGTCATGGGATGGATATGACACATTTTACACAGAGAAGTACATGGGTCTGCCGTCTGAGAACAGAACAGGCTATGAAAGTGGTTCTGTGATGCACCATGTGCACAAGATGAAAGGGCGCTTGTTGCTTGTGCATGGGATGATCGATGAGAATGTTCATTTTAGGCACACTGCGAGGCTTGTCAATGCACTTATTGCGGCTAGAAAACCTTATGAGCTAATGATTTTTCCAGACGAGCGTCACTTGCCCAGACGTCAGAGAGACCGAGTCTATATGGAGGAGAGGATCTGGGACTTTATAGACAATAATGTGTAGGATAAGAGCTTGTATATATATTGCATCTTTGTTCTGTTCACGTGGCCCCATTAAACTCTGTTCATAATAATTACGAGAAATATTTCTTTTTTCCTGATTATGGTTTACCTCTGTAATTAGCACATTGCATAATTGTTGTTTTTGACTTTGGAGGGCTTTAGCCAATTCTATTTCTTTTTTGAGACTGAATTTCATCGTCGTAAAGATGGCAAGAGTAATTGTTGACTTGAGGGTGTGAAGGTATCAGAATATCAGTCATTATTATGTTCACCCGAGAGCAGATAAAGCTGGGGCTAACTGATTGTTTTTCCTTCTTAGTAGGCTCTTTGTAATTCTCAAGTTATAAACTCGCTATCTTATTTCCCTCGAAAGAAAAAAAAAAAGCCTGCTTCATTCCTTAATATAAAATTTGCTCTACCAAAGAAATTAAACTACAAAGTGGGTCTTGGAGGTAATATCAAATATCAAATACTTCTTTTATCCTTAATATAAGAAAGATTACTGGGGTTGATATTAATCCACTTTGTCTCTTTATATAGTCAATTAAAAAACGTACTTTAGGAAAATTAACTCATTTATTACAAACAATTAACTCACCTAATTTCTTAATCTACCCATTAAGAATTGGAAGCAGTATTATTTTCCTGACGCCAGTTTGTTAGGAGTCCAGATAAAGCTTTGATCTACTTCTTTTCATTTAACATTCGTTAAATTTTGACTGATATAAAAGGATTGTGGGCTGGGCCTATTGTTGATGAGCAGATTTAACTAGCAAAAAACACGTGTTTTTAAGGGGTTGGTACTCAAATTTTAGCTTTGCTTCTTTTAGTTTCAAATGGTAATTTTTTCTGTCCTTACGATTTCTTATGTCAAAACTACAAGCCCCTACCTTTTCTTAATAATTTAAATCTAAGTTAAGATCAAACTCATTAAAATTATAGGGAACATTAAAAAAATTGTTAAAAATATAAATAAAAAAGGACAACTTAAATGCAAAACAAAGGACACCGAAAAAAATCGATTTTAGGTGTGAAAATCAATTTCCAACAGTAAAATTTGATTTCTAACATTCGATCTATTTTTTTCCAAATCTAATTTCATCAAATTGATTCCGTCATTTTTAAGCTATACAACTCTTCTCTTTAAGTATATTCGAAGGACTTTCATATTAGGGATTTTTAAACTATTGAAAATGTGTCACACACCAACTGTCTCCAGGCCGTGGGATATGGTTGTAGTAGTATGTGGTACATAATTCAGATTTGATCCGTCCACATGTAATAAAAAAAAAAGTGTCACACGCCTAAAAAAAAGGGTTGCAATAATAATTTCAGTAGACCCTTTTGATTTTAAAAAAATGTCAAAATGGAACTTTTCCCTGCTTTTTTCTGATAAAGGAAAAATTGAGAATTTTTTTTAAAAAAAAATATATAGTACTTTCAATGGGTTTTGGCTGAAATGAAAATATAATAAAACTGTGTTGAAACATGGCCAATGCCAGCGAAGTTGGGACCCTTGCGACTTCCCAGTTCCCAGTTCCCAGTTCCCAGTTCCGATCTAGTCTTCCATGATGGGGATCAATCACGCACGCCATTAACGCCCATTAATCTGTGCTTCAATAGCGGTCCTCGCAACCCACGTGGTGTGCTTCAAATTGGACGAACAAGCCCACCTGCCAGCTTCTCAAATTATAATATCCCCCTTTGCTTACTATTGTTCCAATTCCATGTAACACTTGCTATGCCACTCAGATACATAACACCTCGGTCCTCAGTCATGCCAAAACTACAAGACCTATCTCTGTCACTGTCAAGTTACAGCATTTTTATTCTCACATCATTGGAAAATTTTAATAATTAGACCCGTAAAGCTATATTATTAATTATTAGGTACATCCAAGAATTAAATTTCTAAGAAAATAGAATTGTGGCCAAGCCAATGAGTGTGTTTGGAGCACGACTTAAATCAAACCTTCGCGGGTTAAGTAGAAAGGCCAGCCAAAAATGCCACTCCCGTTGACGGCAGCCACGACGAACCAGATATGAATTCCGACACCGTGAACCGTCTCGCCTCCACCTGTGATGTAATGACCCGGTACCCAGGCCATCTGACCCGTTTTCCAATGGCAGCACCCGGCCCATAATTCATGTACTCGCCATAGTACAACGTGTCCAAAGCGAATGAGCCGTCCCACTCCAGCCATCCACGCGGATGTACGTGATCGTCCAAGAATGATAGCATGTACACAGTCCTGGAGTATAATTTCCACGGACGGCCGAGAAAGGTAGAGATGCTTCCCTTTTCCTGCTCAAGGTCCGGGGCAGGAAGGATCCGACAGTTGTGGATTGATATGCCCGTGTTCTGATTGGGGTCCTTTCGGTTTTGGGCCGTGATGGTGTTCTTTTGCTGGTCCATCGGCCTGCGAGCATAGAGACTGCAGTTTTGGAAAACCGCCGCCGCGTTTCCAAAAATAAAGTCAACTGTCCCGTAAATGCGACATTCGCGGAAGAATTGACGGTTGGAGTGGACGTAACAGGTGTCCTGGTATCCCATGATCTCGCAGCGGTGAACCACGGCGTGGTCGGCTCCGACACGGAGGGCGACCGCCTGGTGCTTGCTGGGGCCGGCGTAGTTCTCGAACGTGATGTCACGGGCGATGAAACCAGCACCAGTTGCAGCTGCAGCAGGAGAGTAGAAATTACCAAGACAGTAAATTAGTTGGAAAAGCCGTTAAGATCGAAAGAACAAGTTTTTGTTACGTTAATGGTGAATGGATGACGTTGGGGGGTGAATGACCCGCCACCTATAGAATTTTGCTTTATGCTGCTGCTACTGCTACTTTAATTGTTGGCACCCCATGATGGCCTCCTTTATAATAAGAAGGGATATGTGCTCTGGAGATAAGATGCGATGAAGCAGTGGAGTGGATGACTTGTTCTTTTATGAAAGCAATAGGAGAATGCGTAGGATTCCAAAAGTAACAAGGAATATATAATTAGTTAATATATATGAGTGTGTGTGTATTATATATATATATATATAGGTAGCACGCACGTAGTTCTATATATCTAAGTTGGGTGACATTCCAATAAACACTAAACCAGTCAGTGGCAGTTGAAGACTGAAGGAGCTGGTACAATTAGAAAATGTTATGTACGAGATAGTGTAGGTTGTGGTGAAGTATAGACTATAGATAGGTTATGTAATGGGTGGGAGAGATTGACAGTGACAGTGACAGTGACAGTGCAGGGTGAGGGACATGTTAGAGGTGGGTCCGCTGTATATGTTATGTTTTAAGATTATTTAATCCCTCTTTCAATTCGTCGTCATAAGAAACTTGAGAATGCCTACACGTACTGTGGACTGTCGAGTTCCATATGGGTGGGTGCGCGTGGCCAAGGACAATATATATATATATGTGTGTGTGTGTGTTTTGGATATTGAATATCGTTATAATAAAAAATACTCCCTCCAACACTTTAATTATTATAAAAATCTGTTAATTTTTTTAAAATATTTTTAAAAAATTAATTACATCACTTTAAGACATTAAAATTTATCATGTTGTTTGATTTATAAACTAATATATAATAATTAAAAAAAATGATAAAATTAAAGAATATAATCAACTTTCTTATAATTTTTTAGAGATTTTTTAAAAAAAATCAACTAACATTTATGTTTATATTTATATTTATATTTATATTTAGAGATGGACAGAATAACAAAGAAAAGGAGAGTTTAATTTACCGAAGGAAGCTGTGTGGAATGTGGTGAGGCCATCCATAACATTTTTTTTGCCACTGATGATGGTCTTGCCCATCCCGTCCCCTATCAACATCACGTTCGTCTTCTTCCTTCCCACCTTCAACTCTTTCTCCTCATACCTGATCATCATCATCATCATCATCATCATCATCAATCAGTTCTCTTTCTATTAGCTACATGATTCAATTAGACACTTGACTCAGACCTAGTAGGAAGTCAGCGGAACCAATTATCACCGCCCCTACTACGGCTACGTAGCTACGACATAAATGACAATTATGGGTAGACTGAAGGAGAATTGCTTTCACATGATGGTAACTCACCATCGCCTCTCACTTTTTTTTTTTTTTTTTCACCTTTTCTTCGGCGCCTTTCACCATCTACGTACTCACTCAAGTACTCCTCCGAACAAAACGAAACACGAAATCAATGAACCAGTTTCGTTATGTCGTGTTAAATTATACCTCTAAACTTATAATTTACCCCAAACTATATGATATTTACATGCCTCAGTCACCAAGTTAATTACCTTCCTGCCCTCACGTAAATAATGAACCGCCGACTGCTGTGCTCCGGCGCCTTCTTGATGGCCTCCGCGATCGTCTTCACCGTTCCGTTCCCCTTATTCGATACCACTATATCGGCTTGAATCTCCGATACCGGTAGGCTCAACAACCTCCTCTCTCGTCTGCTCAACCATTTCGGAAATTTACCCGGATTATTCTTGCCCCACCCATCCCCATTATTCTCTCCCATCAGTCTTCTCCTGTTCTGTATTGGCACTCCCGAGAAATCTCCGTCCTCACTCCCGCTGCTCGAGAATATCGCCAGGCTATTGCTCACCAGCTCCGACAGGTCCTTCAGATTATTGGCCATCTGATCCCTCGCGGAACCCCCGGCCTCCCCCAACCCCTCCGCGCACGTGTCTTGACTCGTGAGAGCGGCGCTCAGCCACGTCATGACGTCGTCGGGGGACTCGACCGCTCTGATGCTGCCGTCCTCTGGGGAGGGGGCGACGGAGGTGAGCGATCGCGCGAGCGCGTCCACGGAATCCTCCAGGAGCTCAAGGCAGTCCTCGTACGCCGACTGTTCCAGTGGATCCATCTGGACGTAGGAGATACCATTGGAGGAGTAGAGAGCTTTGCTCAGGCGCTGCAGTGTCATGTTAAAGGAAATGTGCACAAGTTCCTGCTCCGTCGCCGTCGTCGAACCCGGGAACTCGAGCAAAGAGTTCACACAAAGGTTGGGGTACTGGGTTTTACTGCAGGTCCGAGAAATTGCCTCGGTGGGCTTCCCCCGGATGGCCACACCATTTTGACCCGAACCGTGTGCCCGGCCACCTATCACAATGCCAGCAGAGATGGCGGAACCGACAATTAACACGACGGCGACAGCGGCGAGGAAGATGAGCTTTCTCTTGTTGGAGGGAGGGGAATTGGATGATGAAGAGGTGGGTTTAGCAATGATGGGAGCGTCGGAGCGCCTGGAGGAACTACCCGGGTCGGAGGGTCCGATCCTGCCAAAATCCATAGTAGGAAAAGGGAGAAGGATAGAAGGTGGGAGGTAGTTTCGTGGGTAAGGAGGGAGGGACCCTTTATATATAAAAATGACGAGTTTTTGGAACAAAAAAGGAGTTTGGTGGCAAGTCTGAGTCACAATACTTCACTCTCCCCTGTTCTTCACACTATTTTGTCAAAAAACCACTCATTCCATTCACCCAACACACTATTTTGGATTTGTGTAATGCTCTCACTTTATTGCTGCAAATTAAAAGTGGACGTTGCATTGCATTGCATGATTCTCTTAACTATTAAGCTATCTTCTTTTCTTTCCATTTCTCTTGTCTGCTATTCGATCCCTCCACTTTCTTCTCTCGATCCCTTTTATTTTAACCTTCTTTCTCGATCCTTTTTGTTTCAATCATTAAATGCATTATGATTTTACTTTCCGGTATCTTTTCGCAGTAGACGTGTACGTGAGTGTGTGCGCTCAGAAAACATAGTATTAACTGCAAACATGAAGTCTGCTGCGTGGGATCCAGTCGTCCATCTGGACAGTTCCAATCCCTTTTTTTTTTAAAAAAAAAAATAATTATAATAGGTAGAGAAAACTAAAATGAAAATAATCCCTTGACTAACATTTTTAAAAAAATGATTTTTTTTTATTTTAAAAAAAATCAAAAAAAAAAAAAATCTTAACCGTCTTATTCCCATTTCAACAGCCCAGATGGGACGAGCAGGGAAGCTTGTTTCCTGCCGCGTGTGGGTACTTAATTACGATTTCCAAGAGAAAGATGCACAATTTTAATTTGCCGGTGAATTCATGAGCATGCCCCCACTGATATATAGTTACCGTATTACTTTACTATATATTTTTTTTATATATGAAAAACCAAAGGAGTTGACGCAAAATGATCGTTTTGACCATAATAAGGGAAATAAAATAAAATAGGGACGCGACCTGCGGACTGCGGTGGAATATAATGGAGGAAGAGAGAGATCCGTAATTATATTTTTGCCAAGATGGAAAAGATTATATATATATTCATCTGTGTTCCTGCAGCCTTGTACAATTGCTCACTTGTTAATTCTAAGTTTCAATTTTAGAGTACAAAGTTGTCCTCACCAATACAGTCAGGCGATAGGTCCGTTTTGTCCATAACAAGTTTTTGTTTGGATTCAACAACTCTCCCCTTTATTTAAGCTGTACTTCTTCCAAGCCATTCTGTGTTTTTTTAATTCTTTAATATTTTTATATTTTCATTTCAATAATAATTATATAATGTCAGATAAAAATATTTTATATTTTATATCTTAAAAAAAATAAAATGACACCTGGAAAAAATAATCCGGAACATCCAAAAATCTGAAACTTAAAAAATAGAGAGGGTTCAGGGATTTACATGAAGTTTAGGATATAAACGGCATTGTTGTTCATCATTTGTAAACAATTAATACAACATTACAGTACACGCACCGTTTTTGTAAATATATTGAGAACAGGTTGGTGTGGATAATCGATCAGCACACAAGACAAGCTAAAAGTAACAGGCTCTCTAACTGCTTTATATGTGTGCGTATGTATAATCTATATCTATAATATTATAATGTGGCGAAACAGTTGAGCTGTGGATTCTAACTTATCCACTGTACAAGCTTACTATACATCTTCGTAGAAAGAGATCAATGATGATATCTTTATGCGAAAAGCTTCAAAAAAATAGAGCCTCGCGGCACGAAACTTGCAAGACCTACGAGAATTTTTAAGGCGAGGATAATAAATTTCGATGCTATAGATTTTAGCATAATTAATTTCATTAGAAAAATAATTCTTTTCGAAATGTACTTTACACCTCATGTTTGCAATAATAACTCCTTTTCTCAAACTTTAATTTGCTTTTATTTAGATTGTCAGTTTTTCTGTATGGAACGTAAGTGGTATATTATATATGAGAAAAGTGATTTCTCCAAATATATATGCATGCCTTTGGCTAGCGGTAAGCTCACCAACGTTTCTCCTTTTTCATTTCCTTTACTAGACCTAAATTGGGTATTACATATATATCAAAACAGTGAATTCTCGATCACTGACGTCAAAAGGCCTAACAAACAGATCGATGACACTAAAGGATCGAGGAAGAAATTGCTACCCCCTTAAGGAAATACCAGTAATACTTTCTTTTGCCTTTTTTATTTTTTTTTCAAAAAGTTGGATATCATATATTAATTAAAAATTATGTAAGAACCGGTTAATGTCTGTGAAACGGTAATAAGCTCCGACCCATATACAACAAGTTGTTGGAAGTAATAAATTGCCCCAATACGCGTGACTTTAGTTATACCCTACACACATTAATAACTGATCGAGAACTGATAAGTGATAATAATAGGCCATATTGATAGTTATAACTAATCAGAACTGGATTGCCAAAAAAAATAACCAATCAGAACTGGACTACGCGGTTGATCCAGCCACAATCAGAGTTCATATCTAAGTTATAAAAACTTAAAAAGTGTAGCAAGTTTTCGTTCTATATATTTATGAATCACGAGTAA
>JBAGKO010000011.1:1996064-2015205 GCA_037177275.1 Acacia concinna
AACCCTCCCCCTTGAGGTTGTAAGATCGCGACACGTGTCCTTTGGATGGACGGTTGAGATAACTTTCCACCTAACCCTAGTCCCTTCTAGAATTCTCTACACAATTCTACATACATCAAGAAAATACAAGAATGTGCAAGAATATATAAGAAATCTCTAGAAAATTCTAGAGCGTGACAATGAGGTCATGGGTTCGAATGAAGGATGACAACATTATCAGAATTAAAACACATGGACATGTGGCCTCAGGAGGAGGTGACAAGTGGCAACACAAGGAGGTGACACGTGGTAGCCCACTTCAGATTCAAAAATTTAAAAATAAAAAAATATTTGTGACGGAAATTTCCTTGCGATGGAATGAAAATTTCATAAGAAATAGTTTTGCAACGGCATTTTTTCCTCCGTGGGAAATGAATTTCTATCGCAAAATCCGTGGGAAATTCCGTCAGAAAAATAAATTTCGTTAGAAATTCTATGGCAAATTCCGTCAGAAATTTAATGTTTTTTGTAGTGATGAGATCCCAACTATTCAGATTTTAATGTAATTAGTCAAGATTTAAAATTTTCAATTTGTGATTTTTAAAATGATAAATTCATTTTTATGAGAATGATAGTTATAAGATTATCTTTAAATTTGATTCTGCATAAAATAAAATAACAATTTATTTTAAATAAAATAATTAAATTAAATTAAATTAAATATGGACCATCTAAAATCAATCTAATGGTGAAATGGGGTGATAACTACAATTTTACTCATAAGAATGATGGGCATTTTATGTGCTCTCCCAAAATTTTGCAGGGATAGTGACAAATTAAAAGCGCGTAGTCAATGTGTGTATAAAATATAAAAATTCTAACAACAGCATAATTTATAAAAAGTGCATGCACCTGTCTGTATATTTTTGGGGGAAAATATTAATGTGCGTTATTTCATATTTATATGGAATTATAGCTATCAGTAATGTAAACTATATATTGAATATCCACTGGGACATGTAAGGAAATGAAGCGTATGTCCAACAATAATTCACACACATGGTTGGGGAGACAGCCAAAAACTCCCCAACCATGTGTGTATAATGTAGACAATAAACAATAATATTTTGTAATTAACTTTATATATATATTGTTTTATACATTGATGAACTAAGAAATCGTAATGGAAACGAAAATGGATAATTACAATGTCGTTTATATTTTTCCTTTTTTGTTTTGGTCGTGACGCTGTTATGGCTTTTGAAAGATATAATTTCTTGTTTCTTCACGTAATTCTGTTAAATATCTTTGATCATCCTCACATGTATGTGGGCATTGAAAAACTAGTGCGAGGTGCCTTCGAATGCATTTATTTTACTTTCGTACTTTAACTCTTGCTTCTCACCTGCCAAGACTGATCGTCATTAAACGAGAGGGGTGCAAGGGTCTTTTCCGCCGTGGTAGCTTCAATATATGAGCGTGGAGCCGTAGAGAGAGAGCCACACACTATAACATTATTGAACGGAAGGGAAAAGAGTTATTAGCAGTTACCTGAAGAGAAGTAGAGAAACAGCCAAAGGCAACCAAGAGAATGGGTAGCTCCGGCGAGGGCAGCGCTGTGTCAAAGGGTGAAGCTATGAGTCCGGCGGCGCAGCTGTTTCATGCGCCAACCTTAAACTGCTACGTCATTGCTTCCATGGGAATCAAGACCAGAATCAACCCTCGTGTCGTTAAAGAAGGCTTACGACATACTTTGCTTAAGCACCCAAGGTTCACTAGCAAGCTGGTAATGTTAATTCCATGCCTCTCTCTCTTTCTTATGCTCTGCTTTTATATAGTAGTTTCAATGTCTTCTTCTTTTGTTATGTTATATATGTGTGTGTGTGTAATGTATGTTTTTCCCTGTTTTTATATATATATGTGTGTATCTTCTCCTTTCTTTTCTTTTTCTTTTTCGGTTAAAATGGACGGGATTTGATTTGCGTGCTTATCTCAAGGCACTCTTGCTTTGTTACATCTTTCCAAACTTTGGTTAACTTCTTTACTGATGATACAAGAACAAAGAATAAATATCTGTTTCTTTTATCATTGTGCGCTTTAGCCATGAACATATGAGCCACACGAAAAGGCTAGAAAATAATACTCCTCTGTCTTATAATCAATTAATGAACGCTCCCATAACAATAATAAAGAATCAGAGAGAATAAGGAGATTAATTGAGGAAGCATCTTAGTTCTAGAATGTCTAGGTTAACACCTGAGTAATTGATGAATTGCCTTGTTCGACATTAGTATCACATAGGAGGAATGGAGATTTCACCATGTCCTTAGATCGTTGGTAAGCTCGACCCCCTTCTAAGAATTCATGTATCGAAAAAAAAGAATAAGGACATTAATATATATAACTACTGTGTTTTATAATATATATTCTCTCTAATCCTAATTATAAAGGTCTGTTAATTTTTTTTAGAGAATCCTAAAAAAAATCTTAAGAAAGCTAATTACATTATTTTAAAACATTAAAATTTATCGTTTTTCTTCAAATTATATTGTTTGATTTATGAACTAATATATAATGTAACAAAATATAATATATGATATGATTAAGTAATATAATTATGTTTCTTAAGATTTTTATAGGATTCTAAAAAAAAGTCAGAGGACACTTATAATTAGGATCAAAAGGAGTATTATATATTAAGTAATTTAACTAAATTTCTTAATTTAATTAAATTAGGATTATGTCTTGTACGAAATACCAAAGGTGTATTGACTGTCTGTTAGTAGAGATGTATATAATTGAAATCTTTATATGTGGAATGGTTCTATAGCAATCCCACTAATCTATTCAAATTCAACGTAATAAACTTTTACCAATTAGCACATACATGGCCTTTTTTTATATAAAATATTCTCTCAAATCCTAAATATAAGACATAATTTGTATTATAATTATATTTTCGCTAAAAACTAGGCTCTACCTTTAATTTGTTGGATTGATAGATTGGGAAAGTATATTACGTTGCCTTTTTATCTTTTTGTGATGACTATTTTTATGTCATTTGTTGGATCAACAGAAGTTCATTATGTGTCAATAATCCAGAACTAATGGTTCTTTCACATATCGTTTAATTTACACATATTTAATATGATTTTCACTATGAACTGATAATATAAAATAACATAAAAATGTTAATAAATAACACAGTACAATACAAAACTGCGTATGATCCTGTCATCATTAATTTTTTGCCGCCTAACGTTGTGACTTATTCATGCATGCATGTCATTCACGCACGTTTGTCTAATTAATTATGTGAGAGCATGTTTTTGTAATCTCATCACTTGTGCATATATGATATATGCCTGTCTAATTAAGTGATATACCCATGTTATCTCCTCCGATCTGTACTGTGCTACCTAATTATGTGATACTACTATTATAGTAGAAATGGTCAGTGATAAGTTTTTGAGAAATAACGAAAGGGACGAATAACAAGAAAGAGAGAGGACAAATTAAAGGACGAGCGGACAACAAAGTTTGTCTCACCTAATTAAAATCCATCGCATAATAATATTAGTTTCTGTCATTTTCTTTTCTTTTGTTTTTTTTTTTTTGCCATGAGTTTACGTCATTTTCATTTGATTATCCAAAAGAAGGGGCAGATCGATCTTAGCTAAAATACAAGGCCACAAGTCAAGTGGTTATGCATATAACAGCTCAACCTGCAAACCACCTCCTCCGTTTCCGTCCACCACGTCTATATTTATTATATACTCAGCAAAATAAACAGTAATAGTTAAACCTGTCTTTCCCATCCATCTACATCTTTTACCAAAAACGTCAAGGGCTAGGGCTACATTGAAAAAGAACGAAGAGCATTAATTACAGCATTTACATACTACTGATTTCAAAGGAAGAAAAATACACAGTGATAGAGTATAGTAAAAGAAGGTTGCCATTTTATCGATTCATAGCTTGTTGTTGTGCAGGATATGAAAGGAGGAAAACCATGGTGGATTCCGACGACGGTGGACTTAGACAAGCACGTGATAGTCCCAGAAATAGACCCCAACTTAGACTTGCCTGATCGATTTGTTGAGGACTACACTTCAAACCTCACCAAAACTCCGTTGGACACGAGCAGGCCATTGTGGGAACTTCACCTCCTCAACATCAAAGCCTGCAATTCAGAAGGACTTGGCATTTTCAGAATTCACCATTCCCTCGGAGATGGTGCCTCCCTCATCTCTCTCCTTCTCTCCGCCACTCGCAAATCCTCTGACCCTCAATCCTTACCCTCTCTTCCCTCCAAGAAAAGAGCCCTCCCACGTCCAACCTCATCGTCCTCCTCCTGTTCCTTATTCTTGGCCATTTTCTCTTGGCTAAGTCTTGTCTGGAACACTATGGTGGACATGGTCTTGTTTTTTGCCACCATTTTGTTCCTCAGAGACTCGCAGACTCCTATCAAAGGTGTTCCTGGGGTGGAGCACAGCACCAAGCGTTTCGTACACCGCAACGTTAGCTTGGATGATATCAAGCTCGTAAAGAGCGCCATGAAAGTGGTAATTCAATTCCTTCTATGTTCCTTTGATTCTCTTTTGTCCTGTGTAATACTACTCCTCCTTTTGTCATAGGATCTAATTAAAATTTGATTTAGTAGACTCCGATCTGCTTTATTTTTTATATTTAATCATTTTTTTTAAACTACTTATATCAATACTTCTTTAACTATAATTAGACATCATATTAATTTTTAAATTTGTAATTTTTTTAACTATAACTTCTTTTAATTAATTTACTTAATATTCTTAATTTTTTTAAAAAATTAATTAAATTTTATATTTAGAATATAAGAAACGTACCGTTTTCTTTAATGCTCTGTGTACGTCTTGGTCAATGAACTGGACCCATAACTTTTAAAAGTTGTGAGTCTAAGAGAACTTTAGTTTGAGAAGGGAAAGCTTTTCATCTGATCTTATTCAGGTTTCCGTCTGTGTATAAAATCATAAATACAGTTGAAAAGTGGTACTTTCGGGGAGACATGGCCATGTGGGGATAGGTTTTCCTTCTTTTCATATGCTTAATTATCATACTCGTGACGTGTTTTGTGTTTTCTTGGTTGGATTGGGACCAGACCATCAATGATGTTTTACTGGGAATCACACAAGCTGGTCTGGCTCGTTACTTGAATCGAATCCAGGGTTCGTTTTCTCACTTTTTCCATTTTCATGTCATTTGCATTATGACTTGCCATACATTTTTTTTAGAATGACAATAAAATATTATTTAAATTTTAAAATTCTAAATAAGTTATTTTTTATAAAAATAAGTTGTTAATTATTATATAAGTTTAGTTAATTTCTACATAAGCTGTTGTAGGAAATAAAATTAATATGAGATTTTGAAATTTAAGTGGTATTTATTTATCTTTTCACCTACTTTTTTTAGAGAGAATTTATCTTTTCACCTACTTTTTTTTAGAGAGAATTTCATACAAATATCATTTAAATTTTAAAATCCCATATCAATCCTGTTACTTGTAAGAATAATGGAATTACCTAAATTTATAATATAATTAAAAACTCAATTTTTATAGAAAATTATTGATTTATGATTTTAAAATTAAAAAATTATTTAAATAAAATTCTCCCCATTTTTTACCCCTTTCTTTCCATCAATAAAAATTAATAATGAAACGGACACATAGAGCCAGCTACAACAAGCACAGTATAAATTGAAAAATGACAATCAAATCCATTGTAAGCAAGCGAATCGCAAGAGGTCTCTCATCAGTCATCAGCGTGCTCAACTATGTTTCATGACAGGTTTCAAGAGACTTCGGTGTACTAATGTTGTTAGATTTGTTGTAAAGACGGAATTGCCCCTTCCCCCGGCTCATCATTTTTATCCACCACCTTGACCTTAGCGGCATTCCGCATTTGGCGTCATTAGCAACAGTCTATCTCTAGTGAGCAAATGACGGCCATGGCCCATATGCGAGTGATTACAGAAAGGAAGGGCAATCTTGTCCTTACATGAAAAAAAATCAAACGAGTTCCTTGGAACCTTTTTGTAACTGAGAAAATTGGGAGACTCTAACATGATTAATTACACGCTAGTTCTTGGCCATTTTCCCTTAAAAATTATATTATGTGCACTAAAAAGTGTAATTATCATTTAAGTAGGCGCCAAAAACAAGTTTTGTTGAATTATGACCAACTACAAAGCCCATCTCTGATACGTATGAAGCAGGTACAAATCCAAATGGTGGAGCCCCAAAGCAAGCAGGACGAAGCAATGAGTTGAAAGACGTGAGGCTTAGGGCGGCAATTCTTTTTAACGTTAGGCCAAGTGCAGGAATTGAGGTGACTATTTTTGTGAATTTAAAGAGACAAAACAGTTAATTGATAATATTAATTAAGGTAATGGATCTAATGACAAATTATAGGAACTGGCGGATATGATGGCTGAGAAATCAAAGGTGAAATGGGGTAACTGGATAGGATACATCATCCTCCCATTTGCACTCACTTTACAACATGATCCCTTGAAATATGTTCGTCAGGCTAAGTCCATCATCGACCGCAAGAAGCATTCCCTCGAAGCTATCTGCACTTTTGGCTGCGCAAAGATGGCTCTTAAGCTCTTTGGCATGAATGTATGTATTTACACACACTTACACTTTCAAAACATCTTTCCTTTGTTTTCAGTTTTACATCGCAAATGTCACAACTGTGCGCAGGATGAGATTCGTGGCAAAGATATATATGCGTTTTAATAAATTTCTTGTGTTTGAATGGATCATCAGGTGGCAGCTGCTATAACACACAGAGTCCTGTATAACACGACTCTGACCTTCTCTAACGTTGTTGGTCCCGTGGAAGAGATTAGCTTTTGTGGCCATCCCGTGGCATTCCTCGCCCCAACTGTTTATGGTCAGCCACACGTAAGTAACTTTACTCTTTAGTCAATTTATTATGTCTTTGTATGGATTAATTAATACTGTCACTGTGTTTTAATATACACGTATATGTGTTTGGCAGGCACTGACCATCCATTACCTGAGCTACGTGAACATGATGACCATCTCAGTGGCAGCGGAACCAAGCGTCATTCCTGATCCTCACTTGCTCTGTGACGATTTACAAGCATCGCTGAAGCAGATCACTGATGTTGTCAAGAAAACCCTCATTCCTGACATCGTCTAAATGTCTCCTTTGTTAATCACAGCTTTAATCTGTTCCTCCAAGAATAACGGTCAACTCCCGTCCTCTTATTTGTTTAACGTTCATTCATATTCCAACAACCTACTTACTTCCCATTTACTATTTAAATATTAAAATTTCTATGGACCTCTGTTGCTGTTAGTATCATAATCATAATAACTTCGAATACGCCTATATCTATTTAATTTTAGTACATGCGGCGTGTAGGTCATTTTTTCCTTGTAGTAGTCCATCCCCGGCTTATTTGTTTCTTTCAATTTGGTCCTCTTCTTGCTTATTTTAATAGCTTAACTTTCAATCAGGACCTTATTTTTACCTTTAGATTCCACCCAGAATCGTTTTGGCGCACTAAAGAGAAACTTGAGAATATCTCCCAAAACACTAAAGAATGTTGAGAGACTTATTGGAAAAGTTAAGCAAAATTAAATGACAAGGTTGGTAGCTGTATGATTGTGACTACAATTTATAATTAGTTACATTTATACAGATTTCAAAGGTACCAATATAATTGAAAGGATGAAAATAATAAGCACACTTAACAAATTACTACTATTAGTGAAGAGTTTTGGGTTTAAAACACTGTTCCTTGTTCTAAAACATTTGTTTGCACATGAATTATATTAAGGAAGAAAGACAAATAAATACTCCATAAATATTAAAAACCTTAAAAGATGACTTAAATTTAGTAAATGACAAATGATAGGTTGAAAATTGGTCAGTTTTAGTAATTCTCTGTTGAGTTTTAATCATTTTGTTTTAGTCATCATCTTCTCAGTTTTAGTTATTCTCTATTGAGTTTTAATCAGAGCTCCTCATCAGTCATTTACTAAATTTGAGTCATCTTTCAAGGTTTTTAATGTCTAGAGGGTATTTATTTATTTATTTTCCCTTATATTGACTTTCACAAAAAAAAACATTCTTTTCCGATTAAAATTTTATTTTACTTTGGCTTAGTATTTAATTATCGGACAAAACTTACATTCAGTTCTTTATATCAAATTCAACCAACTATGCCATTAACAAGCGCCACTTGGATTTTTACGTAGGTTATCATTTAACTCCGGCTATTCTTCTCTATCTCCGTTCCCTAGCAACAAACTTCATTAAACCGACATCCTTAAAACTAAAAGGAGCTAAACATCGGCTAATATTGATTTCCATTCACGACAAATCAACTCAAAAGATTGTGGCTTTACTTCTCCCAGCCAACAAATTGAACGGGAGGATTTTTCCTTGCTCGTTTTTACCCCCCTTCCTCTTTTCCAATTAATTATCCATGATTCTCTTTATTAACAAATCGAAGAGGGATGGCTACAAATACAGATATGCTGTGAACGGAAAGACTACATCTTCAGCCTTCCAAAAATATGAAAAGAAGCAGTTACATATTTGATGATAATGAAAGACACAAGATTTTTCCCAAGTATATTGAAGGGCAAACACATGTAGAAGGCAATTTGCCAGACTCCGGTAATATTCAACATCTACAAATAATTGCAGACCCATGGCTTTTTTCACCTCATGCCATCCAAGATCCTATCACAGTTTTTCAAAAGCCAATAAGCCACATGATTTGGCGTAACTCCTTGGTCACTGCCACACCACTTCTCTTTGGCAGCTATAATTAATTCACTGTTGCCCAGAGCTGCGAAAAATAGGATTTGTGGTATTTGGGGTCGGAGATGGAGAAGAGTGCCGGAGTTAATGATGGCAGGTTTAGAGCCCATGATACTTAATTTAAGTGGTTTATTTTTTTGATGGGCTTATGGGAAGTAGCTTTAGAAAAATAAGTAGCTTATCAGAAGTTGTTGTGTTTGAATGTAACTTTGCAAAAGTGACTTTTTTTTTTATGAAACATGTTTAGATGATAAATAGAAAATTAACTTATGATGAAATTTTTGAAAGAATTTTTTTATTTAAAAATAAGTAAGAGATGTTTAACATCCTAAATTTTTATTCATCAAGTTCCCTAAGTCTATGAAAATATAAGGGGAATAAAATGGTAAATTTTGATGTAATAATCATAGACAAAGTAAGTTTTGGCTAATTTCTGGAATGAGATTAGCAATAGTCTTGTTATATATCAGTTTATCTTAAGTAAATAATGTTAAAAAATCATGAAACATTTCAATCTAAAACTAGACATTTTAAGCTTTAATTTGTTATGTTATTAGCATGATTTGGATGCATATATTAAGATATATGAATTTTGAAGTTTGCCCAGTGAAATTTGTCGGTTTCTAGAGTAGTGTTAAAAATGAAATTAATCCAATTCAAGCAAGAAAATATTTTCCCCTAAAACTATATTTAATAAGGGACATTTGAGTTTTGGAATCACTTCAATTGAATATTTATACAATTAGATATGGATTTTCAAAGTTGGGTGAAAATTCTGTCAAAAAGTCTGAATTTCAGAAATATAACGGTATGATTGTAATTTGTGACCCAACTACGGATAAAGATGGAAATAATGTATAAGAAAAATTAGGATGTACTTATGAGTTATTTGGAGACTAATGACAGTCAGTTTAGAATTTTCTGAGACAGACAGTATACCGCCTCTATAGAAAATTCAACTAAATAACATTTTAAAACCATTTTCTCTCTTCCATAAGCTACCGCCCCATAAAGCCAAATAAACTACAATTGTTGGCTTCATACTTTGAAGCTGTTTTTAGTGGCTTTGGCTTTAAATTACTTGTAACATCTAAAACTCCAAATTGTAGAAGTAGCTTCATTTAAAAAATTATAGCTCAAAAAGCCATTAAAAACTACCATTCAAACAGCTACTTCAAAAATTGAAGTGGCCCTTATTGATTGAAGTATCGATTAGACTATATATAAAGTTTTCTCTTTATTTGGGCTAGAGCTATTAAATTGCGAAAAAGGTTCAACATTTGATCATATTTCTAGTATTCTTTAGAAGTCTACACAGCTTACCCAAATTACTGGCTTGAGGAGCCAAGCAGATTCTGAAAAGGATTTGGGGCGTCTCTTGCCTCAAATCTGCTTTGCCCTCTGTGCACCTCAAATTTGATGTGCTTTTTAATTATTTTTTTGTGGTTTTTGTAATTACTAAATTCTACATAAAATGAGTGACATTTTGATATATTATAGGAAAAAAATATGTCTATTTTCAATTTGTTATGATTTTTCAAATATTTAAAAATTTTAAGATTTTTGGTTTTCTTAAATATTTAAAGAATCATAACAAATTAAAAACAAATATATTTTTTAGTTATAATATATCAAAATTTCATTATTTTTTTATAGAATTTAGTGATTAAAAGAATAAAAAAAATAATTGAAAATTGCCTCAAACAACAGACACAACAGATTTGGGGCAGCAAGCCCAAATCCGAAAAGGAAATGAGGCAGAGATGTAAAATTCTTTGGAGTGATGGGAATTGGGAAGTTAGTCCAAGTAATGGGCTGTTGGGCCGAAGGATGTTTAGATAAAGAATTCCAAACTAGACAGCTCCTGCTTTGATTTTAAAAATTCCTGTTGGACTAAACATTCCAAAATTCCTGTTCTGTTGACACCTGAAATAAATTACTTCTTGACAGCCAATCTCATGCAGATATAAACAATCAGATACTATTTTTTTTTTATGTTATTTTCTGAATCTAATATTCATCTTTGTAGTAAAATACGTATGGTTTCATACAAAAAAAAAAGGGAAATTTACGATGAGATATCAAATAAGGGACTTTACATTAAATAAGTCCCGTAAAATCGCGTATTTACAGTTAGGTCCCAAGTTTCAGGAATTTATTGCTGTCAAGTTCCAATTAACAACCTCAGAGTTGTTAATTGCGTTGCTAGGGTTGTAAATTACAACCTCAGCAGTATAAATTTATAACTTTAGGACCTGACTGTAAATACACAATTTCACGGGACTTATTTGACGTAAAGTCCCTTATTTGGGACCTTATTATAAATTTCCCAAAAAAAAAATGTATAGTTCATATATTGAAATTTTACAAAAAGACATAATCTTTTTTCTTTTTTAAAGTTTTTCCATCCTTCCTAAAAACGCATCCCATGTACACAGATCATAATTGCTCCACAAACAAAATAAAGAAAGAGTTAATTAATGAAATAATACTACTTCTAATATTAAATATAAGATTTAAATTACTATTTTAAAGAATCTTAAAAATGTTAATTATATTAATTTAAATTAATTATTTTTCTTTAAATTATTTTATTTAACTTATGAAATAAAATATAATATATTGATATGTGATTAATAATTTATTATATTTTTAGTCTTTTATAAAAAAATAACTCAACCCATCTTACATTTATGGGTGGAAGAGTATAATAGTAATATTATAAAGTAATGTTGACAAAAAGAGTAATATTATAAAATATCAAGTATTAATCATTAGGGAAAAGATAAATAAATATCCTCTAAATATTAAAAATATTAAAAGATAATTGAAAATTTGATAAATGACAAGTGAGGAATTTTGACTAAAATTTAAATGAGAATGACTAAAATTAAGTAAATAATGATTAAAATTGATTAATTTTTTGCCCTCATTTATTACTGAGCAAAGTTAAATAATTTTTTATATTTATAAGATATTTTTTTATCTTTTTCCCTTCATATTTTCTGTTGGAGATAAGATTAAAAAAATTAGAAAGAGTATTTTGAGATTATATACTTCTATATCTTTTGAGATTTTTTTAGTTTCTGGAACTTTCCAAGTCAGTCCTCGTTCTATTTAAAGTGCAAACCCTCACTGCGATAAAGACAACTCAAACCCTACTGCGAAGTTGCGCGAAGGAAGACGAACCGATACTGCCATGGCGATAATCTCTGATTTCCATGAGGAAGAGAAGAATGAGTCTCATGCCGAGGCATCCCCATCGTCTTCGTCTTCGTCTTCCATACCCTCAACCTTTAGCGCTACATTTGATCCTTCGAATCCAATAGATTTTCTGGAGAAGGTCTTCGACTTCGTTGCCCAAGAAAGTGAATTTCTTGGGAATGAGACTGCTGAGAAGCAGATCACATCGGTGCTGCGATCTGCAAAAGAGAAGAAAAAGAAGAAGAGAGACGAAGAGAGGGCCTCAGAGGAGAGGTTGAAAGCTGAGAAAAGATTGAAGGAAGAAAAGGTTGAAGCGAAGCAAGAGAAGGATGAAAACCGCGAGGATAAGATGGAGGAAAGTGGCTTCAGAGGTAACGATTATAACATTATGCTAGTAGATTTGAGATTCCCTAGGAACGTATCTCTATGTCATTTACCATGATGCTGGATTGAATATATGTTTGGATTAGATGATGTTGAGCTATGTTGATTTTGTAAATGCTGGGCATGGAATTCTGAATTTATTTTACGCCCTTCTGATTTTGCCCGTGAATCGGTTCCCGAGGTGTTTGTTCCTTGTTCCGTTGTTTAATCGGTGACAGCACGATCAATTCGGTATTGTGTATATTTTCATATCTCGATCAATTTGGTATGGTGTTTATATTCATATCGAGTTGTTTGGTGATTAATGTTGCCTTGGAAGGAAAACGATTTATTGCGCCATGTTGAGATGTTGGATTTTTACCGTTGAGAAATTGTAAGCCTTGGGAATTTTCTTTGGTTTATTTTTATTGAATTTGTCCTTCTTAGGATTTCAATTCATGACTTATAAAGTTCATTACTTATTATATTATTGAGTCGCTTTGAGAAGGCAGTGAGAGGCGTTTGCAATTTTACTTCCTGCCCACCACATATTGTTGGTGGTTGCTTGCTATGACGATGATTACCCTGATAAATTATCTCCTTCCATATCACTCTTTTTTTTTTTTTTGGCCAACTCTTCTAATCCCTCTTGACTTTTATTAAGATTGTAAATGTTGCTGGAAGCATTGAAGTTTCCCTCTTGTTTCTATATCCTCTCAGCTCCTAACAAAGGCAATGGCTTGGATCTGGAGAAATATTCTTGGACTCAGACTCTCCAGGAGGTCAACATAATTGTTCCTGTGCCAAATGGAACCAAATCAAGGTTTGTGTCCTGTGAGATAAAGAAGAACCGCCTTAAAGTTGGACTCAAGGGACAACCTCCAATTATTGATGTAAGTTTGTGACTAGATTTCTATTGTTGATTGTCAAATGGTAATTCTTTATTGGGTATAACATGTTAATTACATGGTCTCTGTTTTTTTAATCTGAAATTCTGAATGATTTGACTAGTGTTGGTTTGTTTATTTTCAGGGGGAGCTATTTAACGCTGTCAAGCCTGATGACTGCTATTGGAGCATAGGTAAATGGCTAATCGTCCATGCATAGATATGTTGAAGTTTTCATAATACGAATACATCCATTGTATCCATGCATATTCTAGGAAGCTGGATTTTTGTTGCAAGCAGTGTATTTAGCGCCATGCCTTTGTGATTCACTGGTCAGGAAGGAGTTGTTTCTCAATAATCATGTTTAAACTTGATTTTGCAGAGGATCAAAATTCTATTTCTGTACTTTTGACCAAGCAAGATCAAATGAACTGGTGGAAGTGTCTGGTAAAAGGCGACCCTGAAATTGACACACAAAAAGTTGAACCTGAAAACAGCAAGTTGTCTGACCTAGATCCAGAGACACGACAGACTGTTGAGAAGATGATGGTAACTGATTGTTGATTTAATTTATATTTATTCTTGAATTATCGGGTAGCTCGGTTTTGATTTATCTAGTACTTTGCTCAAAAGTGAATCCGTCTACTGAAGTAATAATAACTAATGTAATATTTAGTTGCGCATGTGATACACAAGTGAAGTGATAACTAAATAGAATGTCATCTGTTATTCAGTATGCTTTATTTTTTTGTTATGGCACTTAAGTCTTGTAATGTTGTAAGATTTATTAATCAATAATTCTCGTACAGTTTGATCAGAGGCAGAAGTCTATGGGTCTCCCATCCAGCGATGAGCTCCAAAAACAGGAACTTATGAAGAAATTTATGGCTGAGGTGAGCGCCTGATTCTGTAGTGACTCTCTAGTGACTCAAGTTATACGGTTTTCATACTTAAATTGATCCTTGTCCTTTGTCTATAATGTCTTGCAGCATCCGGAGATGGACTTCTCAAGGGCTCAAATTTCGTAGATTGTGGTATTGCTGTCGGCATGCTTAGGCCTCTGTTGGATTGCTGTCTTCTGTCCTGCGTGTAGACCAAAGCAGTGTTCATAATTGCCTTTTTATTTTTTGCTTTGCTTTTGAGGTTTAGAGAGTTAATATCAAATACTTTGTTTTTGGGATTATTTTTTTGATGTTTGGAGAGATAATTTTTGCCATGGCCTTTTGGAAAGGGAAGATTTAAAAAAAAAAGATGAAAAATATGGAAATTCCAATTTAGAGGAATGAAATCTATAAATTTTAAATCGGTTATTTTGTAATTTTTTTTATGAAATTATGAAAATACAATTTGACTGAGTATTTCTATTCATAATAAGAGTATTTCAATTATTAATAATATGGTATTTTGTAATTTTATTAAAAAAATACAAAATGACTTATTTAAAATTTCTGAATTTTGTTGTTCTAAATAATTTTTTTTTTTATTTCCTTGGCCTGTTTTTGAGATTTTCCCTTTTGAAAAAGTGATGCTTTTTCAAGACCAAATGGAATTAACGTCCGCTGATAGTTTGCAATAGGAATGCAAAAGATGGTTTAGGATACTTATGTCGGCCACTTCTTTATTTTGGATAGTCTGCAACTCTCTGTTGCGGATGATTGCATGCGGAGTAATTATGAGAACTTAAAAAAATCACTTCGGACTCGCATGTGATATAAATATTCACAAATAACACTTATATCGCTGGAGCAGACATACAAATGACACTGGGTTATATACAGATATGGGCAGGTCTTAAATCAAACGGTCATGAGAAAAGTGAAATAGGCAGAAAGATTTAAGGCAAATTCTAAACATGAAAATACAACTAGTGTAATTCCTCCTTAAACAAATGAAAATTTGGGCACAAATTCCTCGGTGGCCTTTTAATCCTGAAGTTTATTATCCAACCGAAATTCTTTGCCTATTTACTACTCAGATCCATTTCAATTTCAAATTAAACAACTTTGTCAATGTTCACGAGTGAAATCCAAACTTAAAAAAAAAAAAAAAAAACAAGCCTTCGGTTAAAAATTTTCCAAATTTGTTTTTTTATACACAGAGAAGCATGGAAGTTTTCAACTGTTTATAATTATTTACAAATAAAAAATTCCTACAAAATCAATGATACCCCACCGTACACTAATTGCCGCATTGTAATTAATGTAAATATGCAGCAACAACTACAAGCAGTAGAAAACAAGGAAGCAATATAATCAACTAATTGTAAGAATGAACTGGCACTACCTTATGTGAGATGACTTTCATACTATTCATAACATAATATAGGGTTATAGTACAAAAATACTCATGAACTTTTACTAAAAATGCTTCTAGCATTATATACTTTTAGAATGTGCAAAAATATCCACTAACTTTTAAAATTGGAGCAAAAAGACATGAATTTGTAAAACCCAAAAATGTCTTAATATTTTAAAAAGATATGGACTAAATTGAGTTTTCAAATTTCAGATGTGAACACACTACAATTTTCTGATCTCTGTTTTTCTCTCTCCCTCTGTCACTATTCATTTGACACTAACACTGACTGACACATAGTGACAGAAGAGAGAGAAATATGCTAATGACAGATGAGAGTTGGGATTTTCGATATAAGAGTAATGAGATTACCCATAAGAGTAATGGAATTCACCAGTTTCCAGATCACTTGTCACTTCAGCAAATTTGAAAAATAAAGGAGAGAGGGGATTTTTCGCTATAAGAGTAATGGGATTATCCATAAAAGTAATGGAGTTTGCTAGTTTCTGGATCACTTTTCCTTTCAGAAAAATAAAAAAAAACCCAATTTGGTCCATGGTACCTTGGTGTCTTTTTGCAATGTTAACAAACCTTTTTGGGTTTTACAAATTCTGTGGTATTTAAGTGTTATTTTCCCTACAAAAAAGGTGTGGTTTCCACCAAAAAAACTAACCGTGCAAGATCATATTTAACGGTTTTAGCATTTTCGCACCAATTTTAAATGCTCATGAGTATTTTTATACCTCCAAAAAGTATATAGTGCTAGACGTATTTTTAGTAAAAGTTTATGGATGTTTTTACACTTTAACCCTATTTATTATTATACTAAAAAACATTGTATGAATATATGGATGATTGGGGCTTTATAATTTGATAGAGATGGTTAATCAAATTAAAATTTCATGAGTCTTATGAAAAATTATTGATTTTATTTAATACCATTTTGATGTGCATTTCTATATCTGACATTTCATATAAGTTAAAACAAATTTGTTAGATTAAATTGTGCTTCAAGTTAATTGAAGTATAGATGTATCATTCATAATTAAGATAAATTATATGAAGACGGGGATTAATTTTTCCTAATAGTTGAGGAAATTGAATATATGACTATTGTTGACTTTAGATTCTTTGCTACCCTGTGTTTTGGTTTGTGGACTTTTTTTAGCTTGGTAGTTATAAGTCCTACAATGTTATAAGGTTTATGCCTTGTTTGGTATAATGAAAGAGATTTTGGGGAATTGGAAGTAGAAATAGAAGTGGAACTGGATAGCCAAGAAATGTTGGTCTAATTGGTAAGGAATTGACTCATAGCTCACAAGGTCGTTAGTTCAAATCCCGCTGGCGATGTAAGGACCTTGGTGGTGGGCGATTTGTAAGTCCATCTATAAGCGCTATTTGAGTTTGGAGGCATGTCTTGTCCTTGATGAGCCACCAGGACCCAACTCACATAAACTTTGCTATATTGAAGAAGAAGAAGAAGAAGAAGAAGAAGACGACGTGGAACTGGATGTGGATATGTGATTAACATTGGATGGAGAGAAAAGTTGTAGGAGCAGAAAATGAAGGGGGAGGAAATGTGTTTTCCCCCCTTTTGTTTGGGGGGATATAATCTCTCATTGTGTTTGGATAGTGGATAGAGGGGGAAAAGAGAGGGAGGGGAGAAAACGTATTCTATTTACAATGACAATAATACCATTATTAGTTTTTAATCAATTTTTTCAAATAACACCATGAAAGGTAAATTTCAATAAAAAGTTAACACCATTTAATTAAACATTAAAGCCAAATTAAAATAACATTGTTTTAATATTTTATTTTAAGACAAATAACAATTTCTTTAAAAAAATTGAAATCTTTATTTTATTTATAATTATAATTTGATTTATATGAGAATTTTATTAATTATAAAAAATAACATAAATGCAAGATCATAAAAGAGAGATGAAATTTGTAACCTATAAAAATATATATATAAGAGGTGCCATCATGCTACATTAATATCAACATAATTTTTAGCCAAAATGAAAAAAATATCTATTACCATAAAATTCTTAGCCATAAAAAAATGTTTATTAACATAAAATCCTTTAAGCCTACCATTAAAGAGAAAATTTTATATTAAACTTTAAAGATTGTGCTATAGCTAAGCTAATCAAATCACATGTATCAATCTATATAAGTGAAAATATTCTTCAACTTCGTCTTCATTTACTTTATAGAAGGTGCAACTAAAAATGATCACTTCTTTTGAAGCCGCATATGTTGAGGAGCCCCAAAGAATGTGCCCTTGGCATTTTCTTCCTTACACAAGAATAGGTAGAATTTTAGCTTTTGATCTTCATCAATTCCAATTTTATCAAGCTCAGCCAATACTTCCTCTCCATTGTAATGACGAGGTCTTCTCTGTTCAAGTATTGTGATACCCCTTTGAGCCACTGAAATAGATTTATCTTGAAGAGAATTACCTTCTCTCAAGACTTCAACCATTTCCTTCATCGCCTTTGACATTTTTTTCACAATTTTGATCCATGATATAAGACATTGTTGCCTTACGCTTTTGTCCTGAAGAAGATGTAGTTCCCTTTGATTGAGTTGAGGTTCCCATTGTTGCACTAAAATCCATATTAGTAGTAAAGTAAGAAGTATCATTGTCTTCTCCCACACCATCGTAAGATTCATTGAGATCGATGATCTCATGTTCCTACCACTTCAATTTACTCTTGGAGGTCTCACTATGATTCCTTATTTCTTTGTCTGTACTAAATAAATCATATGGCTTGTCATAATGCAGAATAGGCGTATTCTTCCACTTTCTAGCCGTTGGTTTGTTCTGCAAAATAGGAAGATTATGAAAATAGTCCAAACAACAAATAGTAAAACATGAGATAACAATGGATAGATTTAGATCTATTCAGGAACTATTTGTTCATTAAAGCAGGGTACCTAATCATATCACGAAAGACATTATTGAAAGAGCAAGCGAATTACCCAAGAGGGGGTGAATTGGGTGTTTAAAAATTTTCTCTTAAAATTCAAGACCACAAAAGTTTATACTGGTTCGGTCAAACTCTTGACCTACGTCCAGTTCTCAGTCACCACTAAGTTCAACTGTTTTCCCAAGATTAACAAGAGCTCTTGGTGCCTCAGCATATACTTGATTGACTCTTAATGATCACTCCCCCTTACAAAGCTCAATCCAAGTTCCCTACTTAAGGTTCCCAACCAACCTTGAGTATCTCACAAGTGTGTAGTTGAATACAATTAATACTCTTTCAAAAGAGTTGAATAATAATCAGTGAAGCTCACTCAAGTATTAATGACTGAATAAATCTAACAAACTCAAGAATTTATGACTCGTAATAACGACACTTTTTGTTTTCAGATCATTCGGTAGTTGGAGTCATTAAGAGTCTCGTATTTATAGTCCGTGGGAGTTGTAACCGTTGATTCATCCGTTAGACTCTGAAATGTAGCCGTTGTCATTCACCATGCTTCTGGTCAGAGTTTGTTGAAGAGCAATCCTTCTTGGTCATAAGATTATCCGTTGAGGTTGGTGACGGAAGG
>JBAGKO010000011.1:2016018-2026890 GCA_037177275.1 Acacia concinna
TAATACCCTTTTCATCTTTATGATCGTAAACATGATATATATGTATGTATGTTTAGTTTTGCTGCCATTGCGAGGAGGGTTTTAAAGGTCATTTGAAAATTGAAATTATGATAGTTTGGTTTGGTCCACCTGGACCAGTTTAAATAGTCCAGGTGAAGGTCTGATCCACCTGGACTGCCTAAACTGGTCCAGAGAGTCTAGTGGATCAGGTCCGGTCCAACTCGAGTTTGAGCCAGAGCTGGATCAGAATAGACCTCGGTGTCACGCTCTATAATTTTTTAGAGAATTCTTGTACATACTAGAATTTACTTGATGTATGTAGAATAGTATGGATAATTCTAAAGATGTCTAGAACGATGTTGAATTGTATGGAGAGTTCTAGAGAAGTCTAGAACAATGTAGAATAGTATGGAGAGTTCTAGAGAACTTTAAGACAGCGTGGAATCATGTGGAAAGTTCTAGAGAACTCTAAGACCTAGGGGAAGTCCATAGAGTTATGTGGAGAATTTTGGAATACTCTAGGACTTAAGAGAGTCTCCATGAGAAATGTGGAAACTTATATAACTCTTTGGAAACTCAATCTCAACCGTTTATTCAATGACACGTGTTGTAATCTTACAACCTCAAGGGAAAAGGTTGAGGAGTATAAATAGGGGTGTCATTTGCTCATAAGCCATCCAAGAGGAATCCAAGCATCCAAAGAGTTAAGTTTTCTCATTGTGACTCTCTTGTAAAGCTTCCTTTGTAAAGTTATCTTATATCAATACAAAGTTATTTCCTTACAAATTCTCTTGAGTCTTTAAGTTGGGAGGCTGACTTGACTGATTTCGTGAGGACTAACAAGAAATTAAATGCTGCACGGGTGCTTGTAAGAGACAAATCAGTGACATCAGGCTAACTTGTCCAGCCCAAAGTCCCTTCTAAACCAGACCTCGGGTTGGAGTCAGGTCCGGTCTAATCTGATCATGATTAACTCTACTTTAAATACTTTCAAACAGCAACAATATGCAATCTGAAAACAATTTCTAGTTAACTCCTACTAAAGGCTCCAAATCATAAATTCCGCCCTTAATTCAAACGGGCAAGTACTACATGGGCTCGTTTTCCCGACACTGCAACTTTGTACATTGTCTGCAAGCCGTAATTCGTGCAACCCCGAGGGCAGAAGACGCACAAGAATCCAAAACATGGCGTCGCACCCAGGTGGGCCCCATTTCCCATTATAACTCCACTCCCAACTAAACTGGCTCCATGCCCTGCCAAATTTGCTTCCTGACAACTGTTTTTGGCAACTTCCCTTTAGTTTCTCCTTTTTCTCTTTTGACCCCACTTTTCCTAATTACATTTCAATCTCATCCCCGTCCCGATCCCCGTCCCCACCCATTTTTCGCAGACAACTGGAAAATCCACAGCCCTCCATCCACCCCATTTCTGAATTCCACAAACTCATTCATCAACCACACCTCGGCTCCATTTGTTTCTTTCGTTTTGTTTCCCACCGTCCCCGTGATTCCCTATTTGTCAACATTAAATACCGCACAACACACGCAAAACCAAAAACAAGTTTGATCCAAAATGCATCATTAGTGAAGCTAAATCTGATTGCTGAGAGACTCGCGTTTGGCAGAGAGAAGAGAAAGACCAAATTGCCCTCACATCCACATTCATCGCTAAATCTTGTTCACCAATCAATCATATATTGGATACCAATAAGTTCTGAAGCAGATTCCACAACACCGATTGCCAAAAAAGAAAAGCAAATTTAAAAAGACAAGAAAAAAAAAAAGGAAAGAAAAAAGCACGTCGCCTGGGGAAGCAAGTGGGCGACCATTTTCCGGGTGAGATAAAAAAGTGAAGAACCAAACAAACAGGGACAGGATGTGGGCGTGTTCATTCTTTGCCTGCTCGCTCTACAAATATGGAGCTTCCAACTGGTGCGATGTGGAAGCCGCCACGTGGAGCCACTCCATTGCGTCAATCGTCAGAGTGTTCGCCATGAAATAGACAGCTTCATATATCAACTTTGTTCTCCACAAGTACCCCTGTACTTTAATCAGGCTTTTGAGTAGGTTCCCAGAGAGCTCTCTCGCCTTTTCCACAAAACTTTTCTTTTTCCTCATGTGGGAATTTTAAGGTTATAGTACCGCCTTGTTTGTTTCCAGTGAGTAGTTAACTGTACGTTGAAGTGAAAAAAACAGAAAGAAAAAAAATATAATCCTCACAACTCACCGGCATTTTGGACAGAACAAGTAAAGGGAGGAGGCATATTCACCTCTTGTGCCCTTTTCGAAAGCCGGGTGTGGTTGAAATTCCTCTCAGGTTTACTTTACACTTTACAGCCAACCCCCATATTCTACTCAGGGTCTCTTGACGTCAATTTCAGAAGCTATATCTTGACTTTGATGTTTTTATCATTAACCTATATATATGTTGTGTTTGAAAATGATGTGATTGCCTTCCTTTTATGCTTCCCCTTTTCTTGTTTAATGTTAATTTTGGTTAAGTCAAACAATTAAGAAATCCTAATCAATTTTAAACTCGATCCTGTTTTATGCCTTTTTTTGGCCTGAGATCGATGTTATGCCAATTAACGTGCAACTAGTCGTTTTATATTTATATTACATGTTATTTACTTTTACACTGTCAACCAAAAATAAGGACTGTGGGTGGGTTGACATGCTTTAATTCCTTCATTATATTAGTTTATAATTTTTTGTAGTTACCACCCGTCTCTTTTTGGTTATTGATAAGGCAATTACAGAATCGAACATTTATACCCAGACTCAATTCAGGATCGGAGGGGGAAAAGAAAGGGCATTTACGTTCGTTACGCGTGGGTATATAATTTTCATTATGAACGGGATACTTTGTGAAGAAAAACCTAATTTGGGAGTGTAGAGCTACAGGGGTCACCACATCGAAAGAGAATTTGAATATATAACGTGAGGCCAAATTGGAACTCAGAATCTGTCCTCTTAAATTCATTCCACAGCTAATCATACTGAATCCACTACTCCATGGCTTTCCTTTCTTCCATTATTTCCTTTTTTAGTCAATACAACGGGGGGATAATAATTATAATTTCGATTCCAATCAAAATTAATAAACGATAACGGACCCTTATTATTGATAATAACAATAATAAAGTTATGAGTCCAAATCTTTTAACTCTTAACAGTGACGTAATTTTTTTTCCCTATCTTACATAAATAACAGAAACATTATGAATAAAAGTGTGAATCCAAATATTAATTTCTCTATATAAATTTTTTACAAAAAAAAAATATAGTTAATTATACAGCTGACAACATCTTTATAATAAAAAAACCAGCTGCAAAGCAGCGAATGTAACTGCCATTGAGAGGACAAGCACATCTTAATTATCTCGACACGCATATGAAAGGGACTACGTCTTAGCTTTTATAACTGCCCCCCAGTCATAATTTAATATAAGCCAGCAAGCTTTTGGACATATATACGCTGTACTTCTTGAATGTCAGATCTAGACCTAGCTATTATTTTCAAAAAGATGATTAACCTTACAGACATACTTTTCTGAAAGTTACTAATTTTTTTTCCCTCACATTACATGCATGCACCTCTGATTTTAAATTGCTAATCAGTAATACTTGAGTGTTAAAAAAAAGGGGACAAGTTATTCCCCGCGTAAAAAGTTTTCTTTTTTTCTTTTTTTTTTTGTGTGTGGTTGTGCTAAGCTATTTTCTTCACTCACTATATATATATATATATATATGCATGCATCGATGAGTCGTGAATATAGTGGTTACGTTACGTATTAGAATGCCAAGTGGCCTGGAACAATAAACTAGGAAGAAGAGAGTGAATATGTTGATGAGATGATTGCAGAAGCAAGATGACAAATTTAAGAATGGGAAATCAAAGTGAAAAACAACTAGTGGAGGGTCTATGTTATACTTCATCTGTTTCTATTTATAAAACTTTTTTAGAGAATATTAAAAAAATTTAAAAAAACTAATTACATTACTTAATAATATCATATATTATGTTTTATTATATAAGTATTATATAGTAGTTTATAAGTCAAACAAAATAATTTTAAAAAAAATGACAAATTTTAATATCTTAAAGTAATGTAATTGTCTTTCTTATGATTTTTTTTAAAATTCTTTAAAAAATCTTATAAATAAAAGTGGAGTGAAATTGCGAGTATTAGAGCTAGCGCGCACATGGTGCAAGTAATCTCATATAATGACAAATCAGTCCATTCTTCATATTAATTGCCCCAGCAAACTGTTTTTTTCTTAGTGCAATTCAATTCTCGCATGGAAAATCAGTCCATTGTTACTCAATGCTTCTTATAGGAACCTGGCTTTATTAATTTGATGGTTAACATGCTTTCAAATATATGGGGCCGAACTCAGGTCAAAACAAAATATATACTGTCTCTGTGTGTGTGTGTGTATGGGGCCCACTCCTCGTACATAACTCAGCCAATACATGTTCCTCGTTGTTTGATGTGTTTTAATTAACCCTTTTCTTTTATAATACCTTCCTTGTATTATCTGACGTGGAAAAATATTTTAAACACTCATTACTCACGGCATACGTTAGAGCGACCGTGCGTAATTTACCTCTTTCCTCCCGACCCGAGGTTACAACAGACGATATTTTGTTCCAATTACTCAGCTGAATAACTTCCTAGCCTCACTCACCAACAAGAAGACATAGAAATTTACAGTAATTATTTTTATTGTCTGCAGAAATCAGAATTGCTAGGCACCCGGCAACCAAACCAATTTAATTAAGAATTCGACTAAATATCCAAGATTGCATGGCATTTTGGCAGGTAACTGGAAATTTGAAAATAAAACGCCACGCATATACAGACTAATAATGAAAAAAACAAATTCAATAACGACGTCTTTGGCTATGAAAACAAAAAAATTGACTCAGCAATATAATGTCCTAAGCAGAGCATGAAACAAAAATTACGCCCGGAACCGGAAAAAAAAAAACAATGATTTATGGAGGCACAAAACAAGTCATGGCACGACCACTTAATTTATATAATTTTCTTCCTGGAGATTCAGCAAACAGTACGACTCCGTAGGGTCATGTATTTTTATTTGCAAGAAACAAATACCTAAAATAAACATGACATCTCAGAATATGTTTAAGGGCAAAAGGCAATAAAAGGAAAAAGAAAAGGAGAGACAACGGAATCTTTCATTGCCATTAAAAATAAAAGTATTAAAAGAAGTGGTTATGCGGGATATAGCAAGAAAGACTTGAGACTGGGAATTGGAAGACGAATAATAAGGGAAAAGGAAGCGCCAGGTAAGCGCGTGAGGAATTGACAGAGGCAGATCGTAGTGCATACCAATGAGTGATAATCAGGGTGGAGCCCACACACATTGGCCGGGTGCAATTCACCATCCCTTCAATTTGCAAATTGCAATTATAATAATACAAATTCAATACTTCATTGTCCATTGAAAAAGTATTAACACTGTTGTGACAACAGAGTTTTGGGGGGGCTCTCTCTGCATTATAATATACCACCTCCCCCTGTTCTTTTCATACTTTGTCTTTATTCATTAACATTCTTACATCATCTCCTTCCAAACTAAGCCTCTTTTAATTTTCTTTTTGGGCAAGTCCGTCCCTCAAACCAAACCCTGTTTCGCTACTTTGATTTAATCAGCACGCCTATTCGCTCCCCGATTCATTTACGTCCTTTCTTATTATAAATTCTCTCCCCCCTAATTCATCTTCACCTCATAAGTCATAACCAACCAAACTAGCTAGCAGACAAACGCTCGCTACATCACTATCTCCCTCCCTCTCTAGCATTTTGCTTCTCTATATTATCACTACTGGTGTGCTAGCTTGCTTTGTTTATGTTCTCTCTTCCCCCGCTCTTCTCGTGAGCTTATTTACTCTTTCGCCGACTTCTCAGTCTCGTTGAAGTTTTCTGTTTCCTGAGGCTATCTCTTCCTCGAAGAAATGTATGCGGACACTGGTCTTTTGTTCCCATATTTCCAGAATCTATCTCAAGAGCTTCAACAACTCGATGAGTACTGTCAAACCCATAAGCCCAATGCTCCAATGGTACCTTCCTTTTCCGTCCTCTGTTTTATTTTAGTATTGAACTGCGTTTTCGGTGACAACTTTAAGTTTGTGCTCGATTTCCCGGCCCTTTCGTTTCTATCATTCGTTGTCTTTAGTTTCTTGCCGATTGATGATGTCGATGAAGTGAATAACAACAATAGAATTGAATTCTGGAGCTGATTTCGCATGTAATCTCTGTTTCTTCATTCATTTTTTTCACCACCTCCTTCTGAATGTTTTCTCATAGCGCAAGTGGAAACAGCTGGAGCTGGCTTTATGTGCTGGATCTGGAAAAGCATGAGAAAAGGAAAGATGTATAGAGTGTAAGCGAAAAAGAATTTTCGTTGTGATAGTGCCGTGTTATATGATCTTTCTTGCATTTCTCTTTCTCTCTCTCTCTAAATTTCTGGTGTGAACTCTGGGTGGGCTCGTCTTTTCTTTGGGCCGCACTGAGGAGAGATTAAAGAAGTCCTTTTGTTCACTTTTTCTTTATGGTAAGAGAAAAGGTTAGAGGAAAGGGGTTGGTTAGTGCTCAACTTATCATTTCTTCTGGTTTTGTCGGGCACCACATATGGTAATAGGAATGAGGAAATCATGCACTATCACTTACATTTCGGCTCATAGTTAAAGTTGGTTGTTTCTACCTGAAATGACTTTGTGTTTTGGTCATTGAAAGTGCAACTACCCCTTTGAGGTGAAGGCTATCGTGCCTTTGTAGTCAGGGAAGGCACTACCAAGTTGAGAAATTTTGATGATGACTTTCATTTTCTCTCAAATGACTGATCATTCACGTAAATAAAATTATCTTTTTTAAGTATTCTAAGAGAAAATTGATCCATGTTCTTCCCCTTTGTTGAAGACTTGAAGTTAAAGCCATTTCCAATAGAACTCCTTTCCATGCTATTTTTCTGGTGAAGGTTCATCTGAATAGAAATCTTTTTGTGCATAGAAATCACCTTTATTTTGTTTAATGCAGAGCGACCTTGCGCAGTCTTCAGCCATGGCGGAGTATTTTGATTTGGCAGCAGAAGGAGACCTGTTCAAAGCTCCTGAACCGATAATTGAAGAACCAGTCATGAACTTGGATCCCATGACCGCAGTCATTTCAATGATATCTTGTGGGGAAGATGCTGTCTCCTCACAGGGACTAAAACCCTCGGACTCTTTTCAACATGAACAACTCCTGAGCGATGTTTTCTATGAATGCAAGAAAGATATGCTGGAAAAGGAAGCAATTGAGTCGCCACTATCTGAGATTCTAGAAATCAAGGTTCCTGCTCTGAATGCAGATGAAATTCAAATTCAAGAAAGCAAACCATTTCCTGGCTCGCCACTACCAAAAAGTGAGAGTTCAGCATGTTTAAGTTCAATGGAGTGGATGCAAGGAACTGCAATGAAGCCTGCCTTTATTGATTTCTCAGGAATTAATTTCTGTGCAGATTCTGGCATGCGGAGGGCATTTAGTGAAGGAGATATAAAGGTCAGACTTGACTGATTGCTATATTTTGTATCTTAAAACTTTTTATTGTTTTGAATGGCATTCTAATGAAATTAAGCAGCGAATTAGAAGTGGTAAGAAGTTGTTCTCGCAGATAATGGAAAAGAAGAATAGTTGAGGGGAAAGTTTCTATCCAGAACATTTAAGAAGGACAACTAGTTTGATGTGTTTATAGCTCTGCTTCTGAGTGATCATAAATTCTAGTATGCTTCCTAGATAATGAAAACTCTTTGTAAGAGAATGGATGAAGGGTGTTCTCACTTAGGTGGATAAACCCACCAAAGTATTGTGATGTAGATATAGTTGAAGCATGGCATGACACATAAATTTACTTGACCAAGTATTAGTGTGGACTGAGAAATCTATAGATTTTCTGCTATCTCCTTGACATGGGACTGGATTATTGACACACTGTGTTTGACAGGCTCTTGGCAGTGGTAATATGCATGTTAGTCAATCTCCCTCAGAGAGGCCCTTTCCTATCAGTAACTGTACCAGTGAGGAACGCCGAGAAAAGCTCTCCAGATATAGGAGTAAGAAGACCAGGAGAAATTTTGGCAGGAAAATCAAGGTGAGGTGATAATCAACAATTGATTAAACGTGCTTTTGCTATTGAGTATATCACTTGAACAGTGAAAATGCTGACATAGGAAGATGCTGAAGTGAAGTAACAATTGGGGTTTTTTTATTTCAGTATGCTTGCAGGAAGGCTCTTGCTGACAGCCAACCAAGAATCCGAGGAAGATTCGCCAAGACTGAATAATCTGACACCAGTTGGCAATCCTAGTTTTAAACTGATTCAGCCCATGAAGAAAGTAGGAAATAAGCAATCATATCTGATCAAGCTATATAAATTGAAGAACTTGAGGGTACCGTTTGGCCTGGAAACAGCAGACCTGGTGGGATTCTAGGGGCCTTTGAAAAATTGATACTAAAAGTTTAAATAAGTCAGACTTAGCTTAAACTCCAACGGTGTAGAGTAGTTAAACTCTCGTATATTGTAATAACCTTTCTGTAGACGGAAATGACCTTCTAGGCATGTACATAGGTTGGTTGAATAAAAAAAAGGAGAAGAAGAAAATGACTGTATGATGTTCGTGTATATGTGGAATACCTGTGTTAATTCTTATTTTCAATTGTTTTTATGAAATAGATGTTCTCTTTGTCTTATCTGATGTGGGTGCTTGTCCCAAAACTCTCTCCTAAGTCATAATTGAAGGGCAGTGTGCATGTATGGGTGCCTGTGTTACTGTTTAGTCACTTACGCGCAGTTACTTTCCGCTAAAACGACATTACATTGCATTTTATTATCAATTAAATGCAATGTCCAAGAGTACCTGAATATCTCTGGTCAAGGGGAAAAAAAAGAGTGCCTGAATATCTGATATCTAAGAGCAGCAGCCGAATTGAGGACATTACGTTGCAGTATTCAATTTTTCAAATTTATTTTCATCTCTGTTATGGGGATGGCTGTTTTTAAAACTCATGTTAATATAGATGATAATACTGTAGTTGTTTTGAATCGCATGGTTTCAAAATAGCTAGAGGGAAAAAATGTTTTGAGACAGGTGAAATTAACTGTTTCGTTAAAAAGCCTAGGAAGGCGTTTATATTTGTTGCATTAGAGTCAGCGCATATGTTATCAATGCTCGGTCTTTTCAAGTCTTCTTTAATTGTTTTTCCCAAATAAGTACACCTTGGGCCCAAAATCGGCCCAATTAAATTTGTTGGCCCTTATGCAGTCTCTTCTCTTTTTTCAATATTAAAGGTTTGAGACTTAAGATCTGAAACTTGTTAAGCAATGGCACTGGTTCTCTCTGCAAAACCGAAGTCCCCAGTTCCACTGTCTAGTGAGGAGGAGGATCCGCTTGCACGTAGCTCGAAGAAAATTAAAAATGTGGTCCCTGATGCTGGTGGCAATATGCTACAGGAATCTTAGCCAAAACTGGGATCGAACATTAAAACGCCAGTGGCTATTGGTATGTCTTTTCTGGAAAAGTTGACCGGTTCTAACAAAGAGGAAGAGATGTCGGATAATGCGACAGATAATAAGGATGATATGCTTGAAGAGGATTCATTCACAATCAAATCCAGTGATGCTCAAGCTACTGACGACGAACCCGTGTGCAAAACTTATGAGGATCCAAACAGAAACTTTCCAACCTTCTCTTTTTCTAATCAAATGAAGAAGCGTTTGCATCGTGCCTGGAGTAAGGCTGTAATTTAAGCTTTTGGGAAGATATATCGGGTTTAAAGCTTTAGAGTCCAAATTGCAAACAATGTAGGCAAAACGAGGAATCATCAAAATCATAAACGTTGGCCATGGTTACTATGTGGTTAAATTATCAAACAAGGATGATTATTTAAAGGCCTTAACAGGTGGCCCATGGATGGTCTATGATCATTATTTGACTGTTAAGCCTTGGGAACCTAACTTTCGACCTGACAAAGCTACGATAGATAAAGTTGCAGTGTGGGTTAGGGTCCCTACCATCTCCTTGGAGTATTACGATGAAGAAGCCTTGACTATAATTGGGAACAGAATTGGCAAGACTATAAAAGTTGATATGAACACCTCATGTCAACTTAGAGGCCACTTTGCAAGAATATGTGTTCTTGTGGAACTGGGTAAGTAGCTAATGTCTGGGTTTTCACTTGACGGAGATGATTATTATTTAGAATATGGGGGTCTACACCTACTGTGCACAAATTGTGGTGTCTATGGGCATCGATATGATGGCTGCCCTTTAAAGAAAGGATTGCCTGAAGATGATGGTCCCTCTCAGAAATGCTCTAGGTCAGCATCCATGCAACAGGGGAAAGTGAAAGAACATAAACAACTAAAACAGCGGAAGGTAGCCCAAAAATCACGGCGGCAGAGGAAAGTTAAAGCAAAACAAGGTGACGGAATCCAGCAAATCAAAGGAGGCTCAAGATTCGTAGTGCTTGCTGATGATGAAGATACTAATAATGAGATTAATGAAGTTAATCTTCAAGTTAATGAGGACAACCAGACAAAACAGCCAATGTACAAAAGTATAGATCATCAACGACAAGCAAGAACATGAAATGAAAATTATACGAGAGGTGGCAATTCCGTGAATCCTATCAATCATGGCATAGAGACGGACGAGGTGGAGAAAAGCACACTAATTGGTAAGGTACAATAGCAGAATAAAATAAAGAGAGTGGTGAAAAGAACACGTGCAGCACTGGAATTGGTTGAGGCGAGAAAAGAAGCAGTATTGTTGCCCACAATGGGAGAGGAAAACGTTTGTGTG
>JBAGKO010000011.1:2063719-2080831 GCA_037177275.1 Acacia concinna
CTCTATATTCGATCTGAATATCAACCTTCCAGCTTGTATGCGGACTTTCCATTGCCAATGCCAATGCCAATGCCAATGCCAGGCGGCAACAAACACAGAGTGTCAACACATTTATTCTTCAGAAAAATAAAACACATTTTTTAAAACCTTAAACACGCGATTAATTAACCGGACAAAGCTCGTATTGAATTTGCGGGAGAGGGAAAATGACATAAGAGAATATGGGAGCGCCAGGGTGAGTGAAGATACACTTGTCAGCGACCTTGTACACATTACTCCTATCTTTGAAATACAAGAAATTTCTTTAAACAGGTCATGTGTCTCAGAATCTAAGATGTTTTGTAAGATTTTAAATTTAATCAATTATATATATATATATATATATTATCTAACATATATCAATATCCCTAACCCTCGTTTTTTATTTACGCGCCATCGTCAGTCCTTAACGCACGACAATTTACGGGGAGGTGTTGGGGGGATCTGAATTAATGAGGTATACGTGCACTGAGAGCTGTTGGATTCTTCTTGTATGCGGTGGCTAGGTGATAACATCAAAAGTATCAAACCCCTGTCTGGGGGACCCAAAGACGTTAACATCTTCGGGCTCCGTCATGAACAAGGCCTCGGCTTTTTCTCACTGTCTTCTTGTGGGCATGGCTCTCCCAACCCAAGCAGGTCTCTTCCCTCCAAATCATCAATAATCAACGTCAACATATCAACTAAAGAATGAAAAATTAAACATTCGCCGATTCATTATTAATTGAATCGTTCTATAGTTACACTTACAATGCTCTGATCCTCTTATCCCTTGTAAGTCGTAATACGGATTTTTAAATAATTCACAGTAATTTCATCAAATATGACTTAAATTAAGAAAGGAAATCTCAAGTATATCCCCATTGGTTTAGGTTCCGAAAGAGGGTGAATGATGAAAACTTGAAAAGAAAAGAAATACTGTGCTATTAGCTATAGCAGTATAGCTGAGGATTAAAAGAAAGTGCTACATAGAGTAGCAGTTACTTGGACTCTTGTGAACTGTGACGATGAAGGATTCGCAGTAGGGAGTAGGAATGATGATGATGAGATTGAGGGGTAGGGCCGGGGAGAAGATAGGAAAACAATTATAGGAGCATGTCCAACCGACTCCATCCAATCTATCACGTCGGACTCGACTCCCCACATGACATCAGCAAGGGCACTCTGTAGATCCGCCAACGTTGTCCTGTCAGTGACGCGTGTCTCACTTTGGTTCGCTGCTTTCCCCCCTCTTTTTCCCCGCCACACTGCCGGAACTGTCTCCCCTCGTCTGCTCCCCTCCATCCCCACCGCTGCCTTCCTTTCCTCTCTCCTTTTCAATAATTAGACAGCCCCAAAAAGATGCTCAATATATCACAACGGACTAAAACTGTAAACGAGATCAGGTGCTCTAAAATATGCTATTTCAAACTTTTTGGTTCTTTAGGTAAAATAATATTCATATAGTAAGATCAGTATTATAACAGGACAGCAAGAAAAATCAACTACGTTATATTTAAAATATGGTTAAGGTGAAAATTTGCTAATAAAATTTTTTTCAAAGAGCGCATAGCACAAATAATTTTTAAAAGGGACAAATTTATCAATAAATAATTAAAACTTAGCAAATCTATCAATGAACAATTAAAAGTGGTGCACAATCCCATTAATTTGATGATCAATGACTGTTAAACGCAATAAAGAGTATTTGTGTGTTATTTATTTAAAAAATAGATAGGTTAACAAACAAATAAAAGAGGAGAAATTAATCGTAAAACCTAAAACGCGACAAAGTGATGATTAAGTTCCTTGAGTGACAAGAGTCGAACAGAAGGGGAAGCGAAAATTTGAGATGCTAGGGGCTTAAAGGTAACAAATTCAGCCAAGCACACACTCAAAATCTTACCAATTTCAATTTCAAATGCTTACCTGCTAGTACCATGGACATTCACAGAACCTCCCACGTGAGTTTATTGTGACACCACCATTTTGTGATCTTGACAGGGTTGACGCAAAAATCACGACCCTCTGTCTACATCTTCCTGCCGACAATGATGAAGATGCTACCATTTTAATTGTCTTATTTGCCCCCTTTTAAATTGTTCATTGGTATATTTGCTCATTTTTAATTATTCATTGATAGATTTTTCCTTTTTAAAAAAGTTATTTGTGTCAGGCGCCCTTCGGGAAAAACTTTATTAGCAAATATGCACCTTAACCCTTTAAAATAAATGGATGGGAGCCATGAATGAACTTCTTGGTTTTATTGCTTTAGAAAATAACCTAAATGATTGAATCATATTTTAACATGGTTTTTTATAATTAATTTATAAAATTTGATGGATTTTTAAGTCATTATTGCACAATTAAGTATGGATTTTAAAAAAAGAAAATAATAATGAATTAAGTCTAATTTGAGATTAAATTATCATGATTTATTTATTATTCATGCAAATGAGTTATTGGGCTTTTGATGCTATCTATTAGTCTTTTTTTTATATTTTACAGGTACTCGAAAAAGAAAAGAAATATATATATAATATAAAAAAAGAAATGGTAGTTCAAAAAATTAGGGATCCGGATGGGATGAGCTGCGGAATTTTTGATAAAGGAGAAGCAGCTACAGTTCAGCGATAGGCAGTGCCACAAATGACGAGCTGAGGGGAATCACAGAAAAAGAGGACCATCGAGAGAGAGTTGGGTGTGCTGTGGGTTTGCAAAAAGAAAGAAAAGAAGAAGTGCCGAAGGATCAGAGAACCTGCAGCAGGCCGAGAAAAGAGAGATAGCCATCATCGTCCTCCTCCCTCGACTCCACTGTCAGTCCCGCCAAAGCACCACCATTCGTGACTTTCTTTTCTTACCTGAGATAGTAGTTGAATCATGAGAGACAAAGAGCTTGACTTTCAACCACTCTTCTCCTTCCTACCACCATCGCAACACCATTTTTGCCACTCATTTTCATTTTCCCTTCCTTTTAGTTGCTGCCATTGTAAACCACCATCATCAATTCTCCATTCTTAATCTTCACCTTCAACTTCGGTTTCTACTGTTCCTCATCACCCTTTCATTGTCATTGTCCTTCACCGAACTAACCATCACTCTTCCTTCTCCATTTTTCTACCTCCACCGTGAACCAGGCGCCTCCTTTATTTCATTTCCATTTGCCTCTATATTCCCATGATATCCATATGGCCGTGAGCACTATCAGCACGAGTAACTGAATTTTAATTGGGTCTTGGTGGTGAATAATGTGGCAACAGCTTCAATGTGCTATAAACGGGAGTTTATTAATTTTCCATTAGCTCAATTCATGTGTTATATTTTGTTGGTTGAATTAATTATGGATCGGTATATGATTGTGAGACTTATATAAGTGTTAATTTGTCTACGATTGATTGAATTAGTCTTGTGTTGAATTTTGTATTAGTGTACTTTGATTTTATATTAAACCTATTTCTTTTGGATTGATGATATTATGCATTTTATGTGATTACTAATGTGTGTGATGGATTTAATTCAAAATTGAGTGTCACGATTGTGTTCTCATTAGGAGGAACCAAATGCATTAAAATAATTTTCAAACATACATAAAGTGGTTTTTAAAAATTTATCTAAGAAATGATTATGAATACAATTGTAGGATTAGTCATTAATTAAGTATATTGGACTCAATGCGATTACTTGATGTTTTCAATTTAACTTGATGCAAAATTAACTCCCAAATTATTTTAGGAAGCTAGGAAAGCCACCACTTTGCTATCAATGCTCATTTTATTTTATAATCTCTTTTATCCAAATGATTTCTTTATTGTTTTATGAAAAATCCAAAAAGATTAGGACTAACTTTATTTTACATATTTTAATTTAGAGAAATAAAATCAAATTTCAAACCCCCTTTCAAATCAAGTTTTTAACATTTAATTTAACTCAAGGCATTTAAAATAAGGATTCTTTGACAAGAAAATGATCATGAATTAATTGCATTATATTATATTTTAATTTATGGTAAAAATTTTGTATTTGAGCTCAAAGCGATTAAGGCTGTATCAAATGTTTTTTGATTTTTTAAAACGTTCTTAAAAGAAATAGTCCAGATTGTTTAATTAAAGTCATAATCCTGACTCACCATTACATCAGGGCCCGACTTGAAGTTGTATGGCGAGAGAAGAAATATCAAGAACAGCGTGGTGTGCGATTTAACAGCGTTGGAAGGATAACACAGACGATACAAAATGTCAGACAATGGAGCCATCAATCTATACTATACCTTTGAATCATGTCATTTGAATTTTGAGCCATCACAGAAATTGCTAAGCCATGCTTTTGAATCAATCATTCTGAGCTAATAAGTTTGTTTTTTTTTAATAGACTTATTTAAAAAAATCAATTTATTTAAAATCAATTCACAAACATCTTTAATTCAATAAATTATTATTTTTTCACTAAAAATCTCTTTATAAAAGATTTAAGGTGTTGTCAGTTAAATATATATATATGTTTGAATGGAGAAAAAGGGAGAGAAACTTATCATTTTTTGGAGTTTTCTCTCTTAACTCTATTTTCCTTCAAATTTTCTTTTTATTTAAACATAGAGTAATCAATCATTCTATCCTAATAAGTTTTGTCGCTTATAACAAGTGGCTAATTAATTACATATATAAATATATATATATATATACAGTGATCAAGTAGTTTGTCCTCTTATTTTTTCCCAAGAAAAATACAATTAATCTGAACTTTTCATTGTACTGTTAGTCCACTGCTTAAAGCTGTTTATTGCTATTTTCATGCCTTCAATGGGAACTGTGGTGGCACACAAGAAGAAAAAAATAGATAATTTATAGAATTTATGCAGGAAAGATAAATAAGAAAAAAAGTGGCTATAAAGAGGAAAAAAAAAAATAATTGCTACAAGGTTACCTTAAATTTGTTAATCTTCTCTAACAAACGGCATTACAAGATTTTATCAAGGGAAAAGAGGAAAGGAAGAATGGATGGAGCTGAAATGAAACGGAGGAGAGAGCGACAGAGCGTGAGCGACACACACAAGAAACCGAAACTCGAAAGTTGTTTGTTCCAGCATGCGGGCGGGCGGGCGGGCGGGCAGGCTCCAAGTGGGCTCCACATCTCTCGTTATCAGCGGGCTATCAAGTCCTCGAATTTTGATAACAAGGAGTCCTTATAACTTTATTTGCAAAAAAGCGCCTTATTTGCTGCCTATCTACTTATTACATCCTTCTTTTCCTGCCTGCAGTTCCCCTCCCTCCCCTCCCCTTCATTTTTTTTTTTGACCACAATCATCATCAACTACCGCTTTCAACGTCACCTATTAGTATCATTTTCTGTTCCTCCTCAAAATCCCTGCTTATTGCTCCTCGAGTCCAAATTAACACACAAAAATATTTTTTAGATTGAGTGATATGATATCAGGTAATGGACAAAAATAGTATTAGAGGCGTGCATTCTGCACAACTTTCAACTACTGTGTGAATCAGCAAAACTTCACACCCCCAGTTTAGGCGTTCAAAAATGCTGACTTTTCCCTTCACTCTCACAATTGGCCGCGTATTAATATTTTTACTTAATATATATATATATATATATGTATGTATACACAAACTATATTTTTCGTCACCCATAACGTCACCCAACCATGTCCTGATGTCCATGTCTCATTCCCACCTACCCAACTTGCCTCGCAAAATATGCTTATTATAACTAGTGAAAATGCGATTTCATCAAATTTTAGCGTGTCACCTTCGTCACTCTATCTGTCTATTCTGGAATTTCCTGCTCAGTGTCGGCTGGTGGATGCATAATTTTTATTTATTCATGTATGCAGCTTTGCATCGTCACATAAAACAATATATTCGTTTTTACGCTATTCTTCAACTTCGACGATTTCGCCGTTCCTGGCATCTTATCCTTAAATTGCATGCATCACGTTTAGATTGAGTCGTTTGAATGTGACTAATCAGTAAAGTATTAAAATCTGGACCGATAAGAGGCATTAAGTTAAGGGTCGGTAGGTTAAATCAGATAATTAATTTAACACTAAACCGATAAGAAAGTAAAGATTTTAAGTTTATTAGTATAAAATTCTAAAAGAAATAAATGTATTTTTTTAAAAAACAAAACGGGGTGAACCGGTTCACCACCGATCTTATTCGGGTTACCCTTGGGTCGACCGGGTTAGGACGGGGTCGATCGGGTCAAACCGGTTTATTTCACCCCTAAAAAAATGTTAAACCGAATCAAACAGGGGATTGGTTCACCAGTTTGCTGGTTCGGTTTTCAATACCATGCTTATTAAAAATAATTTATTTTTTTAAGTGACTTATTAAAAATAATTTTATAATAAAAATGACTTATAGAAGTTGTTTTTATATTAGGGGTAGGAGAATTGGCTTATAAAGGATAGAAGTAGGGACTTGGGTTTAGATTAGGGTAAAAAAAAACTTATTAGAATTAGGGGAAGTGATTTTTTCTTAAAAGCTATTTCTCTCAACTTATTTTTTTTAAGCTACTGTTTTATATATAAATTGCTTCTTCTTCTTCTTTTTTTTAAACCCATACCAAATATTCATATTAAAAAAGTGGCTTAATTTTTTTTTTATGTCGTCACAAAAGTGAAACAGCTCATCCCAAACGGTGCCCAGTTCTTATTTCCTGTGCTCGCCCTGTCAGTTTGTTTTTTTTAAAAAAATATTAACATTCAAACTTCAGAGGCCTAGCAAAGCCGTTTCTATGGTTCAGAATTCAGTATCTTGGTTTAGTTTTGAAAGCCAGAATTGATATTGTGACAAACAAGAAAATCATAAATTTACCTGTCGTACTGGAATTGGTTGGCAAGCGCACATGGAAAAAAAATTGTGAACTTGTGCCTTTTGTCAGTAATAGATTAAAATACTCTATTTAGTGTATTTAATATTTCATATAAGAGTGAGTTAACTTTTTGTTTGGAGATGTTAAAAAAATAAATAAATAATTTAATTAATATATATTGTGTATAATTAAATTATATAATAGTATTAATGTATAAGTGAATCAGATTAGTATAAAAAAGATAATAAATACAAATATTTTGATAAGACTGGCTTCCTCAATCTAAGAAAAAAGTCATCCATACTATTTTTATAAACAATTTTTTTCTCCCATCTAGAATGAAGAGGTAATAGCAGGGTTAAGGTTTATTTGATATGATTTATTTGAGTAAAATAAAATTTTATGTATGAAAAAAACCCTTTCACATGTTTACTTTATATTTTATAAATAAGATCTTAACATCCCATGCCCTGAGAGTTACAGTGTCTGTAAAGCATAGGGTCGTCACTCGACCGACGGAGGGCGAGGAGAGGCGGCGGGTAGGAGAGGCGGCTTCAGCTATTCACAACCCTTGCTGGGGCCCACCGGGACAGGTGGTCGCGTGCCTCACAGAGGTGGCTCACACGTGGCACCCCCTTCCCTTCAGTATTTTGGTAAGTCGAGATTGGTAATTCCACAAACCATTTGGGTGGCCCCCACCTTGCTACCCTCCCTTCCCACTTCTCCGTCCACGCTCTATAAATCTATTATATGCTCCTCCTCTGGCTGGAACCTACAACACCGAACACTTTAGGGGCGGCGCTGCTTCCCTCCCTCTTCAATCTCTCCCTCTCTTCTGCGTTTGCTGTCCGCTGCCTGCGCCTTTTCCGTTCAACCTCTCCTTCCCGGTTTCTCTCGCCGTCCTAGTGAATAAGCATTCCTGTTTGGGTGTGAAGCGCGGACTGTGTCCGGATCCTTTTTACTTGCCAATCAACAAACCCAGATCTGTTGTTCTTCAAAACCAACCATATAATCCCACTGCTGCGATTATAAATTCTTTTCGGCGTTCAAACTCCCAACCTTTCTCAGATTTACCTCGTTCAGCGACTTGCCTGTTCAATACCCTTTATAATATTGATATTTACTTGGTTTTAAGCTTTTAAGTTCTTTTCCTGAATATAAAATCATCACCTAATAATCGATAGAAGGAATTTCCTGGATTTTATCCAACGATGTCCAGCTCCCTTTCTTTTATACAACTTCCGACCCGCTCTTCTTGTGCCCTTCCCGCCATTAACAACCCTCAACTCAATGTACGCCCTTCAAATAAACTCGGTGGCAGAGTCACTCGATACCCAGCTACGAGGAAATCATCATGCTTGGTCGAGAAGAACTTTCTCGGAAGCCGACTACGTCCGTGCAGAGCGCCAGGGTCGGAAAAACTACACGTCTGGAAGTCAGACGGTCCTGGCCGGGCGCCCGAGCTGAGGGTGGTTGTTCGTTCGGCATTGTCGGCGGTGCCGGATAAGCCGCTGGGCCTCTATGATCCGGCTTTGGATAAGGACTCTTGTGGGGTTGGATTCGTGGCGGAATTATCGGGGGAGAGCAACCGGAAAACGGTAAGTGTGGGGATTAGTTGTGAGTGAGGAGTAATATTAATAGAGATTAATGGGTTATATGATATGATCTGTTGTCAGGTGACTGATGCTCTGGAGATGTTGGTGCGCATGTCACATCGAGGTGCCTGTGGTTGTGAAACCAACACTGGAGATGGAGCCGGCATTCTTGTAGCTCTTCCTCATGATTTTTACAGCAAGGCATGTCTTTTAACTTCTTTCTTGCCTCTCTCATGTCTCAGATTCATTTCATTACGTATACGAAACACTTGTAACGCCCTTGTTTCCTTTTTCTTTTTTCCTTTCAGTTGGTCGTATTTTCGAATTTTACTTGCGTTATATTTTTAACTTCTCATTAATCCTTTTATTTAATTAATGCCATTATTGGTATTATTATTGCCGCTATTTTTTTTAGCGATTATTAGGTCGTGAATTATTGTCTTTGTCTGTCTCGCTAAAATATTTATATAATTCTTAGTTTCATCCTCTAAAGCTAAAGTTTGGATCTTTAATTTTTTATAGTTGAAAATATATAACAACAAAGTATTGGGAATTTATATTGAAACCTTGTATCGATCGAAGCATTTTTAAAATTTTATCCTGACAATTTGTGTCTATTTTTTTGTCAATTTCACTCTAATTTTTGGGGACGCTTTATGCTAATTATTGCGATTCTTCTTGTTTTTATTATTAGAAGCAAGGGTAGCAACTTTTTTCTCCTTTCAGTTGTTCCCTTTTCTACTTTTTTCGTTCAAAAGTTTTGTTCTTTTCTTTTTTCTTTTTTAAATAACTTGAGACTGATTCCCATAGCTGCATCTTGACTAATTGGAAGGAAACACACGAAAGATATGTAAAGTTTTTATTTTTTCTAATCTTCTGATTGCACGTGATTTAACTGGCTGGGTATCTAAGCTCTTGCAAGTAAGATTTAATTTTAATCTAGTGGGATTGGCATCTGTTTCTCAACTTTTGTTGTTTGCTGAGCGTGCTGACAGTGCTAGGGGGATTTGGCATTTTTCTGCAGGTTGCTAGAGATGCGGGATTTGAGCTTCCACCACCTGGAAAATACGGTGTTGGCATGTTTTTCTTGCCTACGTCAGAAAGTCGTAGGGAAGAAAGCAAAAGAATATTTAAGGAGGTAATTCTGATAATAATGTTCGTTTTCTGGCACCTCTACTTAAAGAGTTTGATCACTGCTTCCGACTTCAACTTTATCTATCAAACTGCACCAATGGCCACTCTTTTGTTGAATGAGTTCTTTCTTTAATATTCTTAAGCTTTCAGTTATCTTGCCAAAAATTATGTTTAGTTTTGGATTTTTTTCCCGCCATTACTTTGTCATGAACTTGCTGTAGTTTGGCATGGCTTAATGCAAGTGCAAACAAACCTAGCCAGGAATGTCTTTTTTTAGTGTTCTGTTCTCTTGCTTTAAGCTGTTATTTCTTTTTATGAAATAGCATAATAATATAATGACGTCTTTGTAAATGTTCTTTGTAAAGGTTGCTGAATCTCTTGGACACTGTGTTCTTGGATGGCGTTCTGTGCCCACTAATAACTCAGGATTGGGTAAATCTGCCCTGCAGACAGAACCAGTCGTTGAGCAAGTGTTCCTTACGCAGAGTCCTCGATCAAAACTTGATTTGGAAAGACAGGTATCTGGATTGTATCCACGAGCATCAAGTCTGCTAAGTTTTCTTGCATTGAACTATATGAAATAATTGAACAAGAAACTCTTGCTTATTTCTAAATGGTATAATATGAATAAAACCAGAGCCTTTTTTTCCCTCATTAAATATTTTTTAATTACTGAATTACATGTGAAATCTATGATAGCTGAATTCTTTGCTCAAGAAATTTTCTCATGCCTGCATATTGTTGACTTCATTATTGCAGATGTACATATTAAGAAAGGTCTCTATGGCGGCTATTGAATCTGCATTAAAACTCCAACTTGATGGCATCACAGATTTCTACATCTGTTCAATTTCATCAAGGTGTGTTCTCACATGGAAACGGCATTTGTTTGAGAATTGAATAGTGGTTAGTTCCATAATAAAATCATTGCCAATGTCACGTCATTATCCAATTTTGCAGGACTGTCGTTTATAAGGGTCAGTTGACTCCAGCGCAAGTAAAGGATTACTATTTTGCAGACCTTGGTGATGAAAGGTTTACGAGCTACATGGCCCTGGTAAATATTTTAACCATTAACTTATCTTCTTTCTCCACTAACTCTATACTCCAACAAACAGCATGGGACCAACCAGTAACTGAAGAGATGCAAGGTTGAGGAATGACTTCTGAGGCATTGAGGTTTGAATGATCTCTTAAGTTCTTCCGCTCCCTTGATTACTATTTGAATTTGGAAGCGGGATTGGATGCGATGGGTGAGTTGGTAAGAAAGTTCATTATCAAGATAATCAATTTCTGCCCATGCTTTCTGTGGTTACTTGGTCTGAAGGACAATTTCATTCAAGTGATGGAGGGAAAATCGTTTTGGTGAAAATTGAACCAACCAATATCAGAGATATCTACTGGCACTTCAGCATATGCTTATGCTGAAGTGCTTCAGGCATAATCTTTTTAAGCTTTGGTTTACGTTGAGTGATACCAGTTGATCATAGGGACTGATAATTTGGCATTACAAACTTTCATGTAGATACACTCACGATTTTCTACGAATACGTTTCCAAGCTGGGATCGTGCTCAGCCTATGCGTGTGTTGGGCCACAATGGAGAAATCAACACATTGAGAGGCAATGTTAACTGGTATGCCTTGGATGTGCAATGCTAATCATATTTTTACTGTTACTCCACCTATAAAAGTGAACGATAAATTGCAACGCCAATCTTAAGTGGATGTAAAAGCATGTGATATCCTGATGCGTGGCGTGAGTTAATAAAAAATGGATGTAAAAGCATGAAGTATGGTACTGCATGTCACTGATTGCGATTTAACTAAACTAGGATACATCAGCTAAAGCTTTGCATTTTGTAGGATGAAGGCACGTGAAGGTCTACTCAAGTGCAAGGAACTTGGTTTGACAGAGGGCGAGTTGAAGAACCTCTTGCCCATTGTGGATGAAAATTCATCAGATACAGGTGATTTTTTATCATTTTCTTGGTTCCTCTATGATATATAGAATGTGTCAATATATTGAATTTCTGGCTAGAATTTCATCTGCTAGCTTCTTTTTTAAAGTTGTATGAAAACCAAAATGTAATTGATTTTTTTGCTTTACATTTGTATTCTAACTGTTATGTACAAATATATTTTCACTCCAGGAGCATTTGATGGCGTTCTTGAATTTTTGGTTCAATCTGGAAGAAGTCTTCCTGAAGCTGTCATGATGATGATTCCTGAAGCATGGCAAAATGACAAAAATATGGATCCTGAGCGAAGAGCATTTTATGAGTACTTCTCAGCTCTCATGGAGCCATGGGATGGGCCTGCTCTTATGTCATGTAAATTCACTGAAACTCCTAAAATCATCTTCGCTTTTTTCCTTGCATAACATGTATTATTGGTATGGGTGGTGTGGTTTTTTATTAATCCAATGCCCATTTACAGTTACCGATGGCCACTATCTTGGAGCTACTTTGGATAGAAATGGATTGCGACCTGGCCGTTTCTACGTCACCCATAGTGGACGAGTCATAATGGCAAGTGAAGTTGGTGTTGTTGACATTCCTCCTGAAGATGTGTGTAGGAAAGGACGACTTAACCCTGGCATGATGCTTTTGGTTGATTTTGAAAAGCATGTTGTTGTAAATGATGATTCCTTGAAGGAACAATATTCATTGGCAAGGCCTTATGGAAAGTGGCTCAAGAGGCAGAAGATTGAACTCTCAGACATAGTAGACTCTGTCCATGAATCTCAAAGAGCAGCACCAGCCATAGCAGGAGTGGCGCCTGTAAGTATAAGATCCCAAGCAATGTGAAAAACTGGTGAATTTTTTTAGCTATGCCTTACTGTTGCATGTTCCATTAATTGCAGGCATCTAATGATGACGTGAACATGGAAAATATGGGGATTCATGGTTTATTAGCTCCTCTGAAAGCATTTGGGTAAGTAATAATTCTTGTGACTATGCTTTTCAATTTAAGCATAGTACTTACAAAGGATCTGCTTCTTATATTTTGCTCCATTCTTGCAGTTATACAATTGAATCCTTGGAAATGTTATTGCTTCCCATGGCAAAAGATGGTGTTGAAGCCCTTGGATCAATGGGAAATGACGCTCCATTAGCTGTTATGTCTAATAGAGAGAAGCTGACCTTTGAATACTTCAAGCAGTTGTTTGCCCAAGTGACAAACCCACCAATTGATCCTATCCGTGAGAAAGTAGTCACTTCCATGGAATGTATGGTTGGTCCAGAAGGTGACCTGACAGAAACTTCAGAGGAACAATGCCACCGTCTTTCACTAAAAGGCCCCCTTTTATCCATTGAACAAATGGAAGCCATTAAAAAGATGAATTATAGGGGTTGGCAAAGCAAGGTTATAGACATAACCTACTCTAAAGACCGTGGTAGTAGAGGATTGCAGGAAGCCTTGGACAGAATTTGTGAAGAAGCCCATGATGCAATTGCTAAGGGATACACAACACTTGTGCTGTCTGATAGAGGTATTTTACGATTATGTTTGTCATATTTGTACCACATAAAGGAACGATCTATATAGCACTTCCATATAATTTAATGTTGTCATTTATTCTGCAGCATTCTCTAGTAAACGTGCTGCTGTGAGCTCTCTTCTGGCTGTTGGTGCCGTCCATCAACACCTAGTTAAAACACTTGAACGCACTAGAGTTGCTTTAATGGTTGAATCTGCGGAGCCACGTGAAGTGCATCATTTCTGTACCCTTGTTGGCTTTGGTGCTGATGCTGTTTGCCCATACTTGGCCGTGGAGGCAATCTGGCGACTGCAAGTTGATGGCAAGATCCCACCCAAAGCAAGTGGTGAATTCCGCTCAAAAGAGGAGCTGGTCAAGAAGTACTTCAAGGCGAGCAACTATGGAATGATGAAGGTTCTTGCCAAGATGGGAATTTCTACTTTGGCCTCTTATAAGGGCGCTCAGATCTTTGAAGCTCTAGGTCTTTCATCAGAAGTAATTGAAAAATGCTTTGCGGGCACTCATAGTCGAGTTGAAGGTGCTACATTTGAGATTCTGGCTCGAGATGCTCTTCAACTGCATGAGTTGGCATTCCCTTCTCGTGTTTTCTCTCCAGGAAGTGCTGAAGCTCTTGCACTGCCAAATCCTGGAGATTATCATTGGAGGAAAGGTGGTGAACTTCATCTGAATGATCCACTTGCTATCGCGAAACTTCAAGAGGCTGCCAGAACTAACAGCAAAGATGCATATAAGCAGTATTCTAAGCTCATTCATGAACTAAACAAGGCTTGTAATTTGCGTGGGCTGCTAAAATTCAAAGAGTCAGCGGGAAGGATTCCCCTTGATGAGGTGGAGCCAGCTAGCGAGATAGTTAAACGATTTTGCACTGGTGCTATGAGTTATGGGTCAATATCTTTGGAGGCACACACAACACTGGCAATGGCTATGAATAAGATTGGAGGAAAATCCAACACAGGTTTGTTAAACCCTAAATATCATGTTTGAATTTCTTACTCATTCTAGAAGAGGAAATGGATATATCCTATGAGGTCAATCTATCTTTAAGTGCTAATAATGTTGATGGGACATGCTCTGCTACATTCTTTTTGCTTGAAGGTTTTTTCAGCCTTATTTTTTCCATCACTTCTACTACTACTCTTCTTCTTGAGATATAAAATTCTTTTTTTGTTGTTGATATTTTAATTGTTTAATTCATGCAAATTTTGCCATAGGTGAGGGAGGCGAGCAACCATCTCGCATGGAGGCTCTTCCTGATGGCTCAATGAATCCAAAGAGGAGTGCCATTAAGCAAGTTGCAAGTGGAAGATTCGGAGTTACAAGTTATTATCTCACAAACGCTGATGAACTGCAAATAAAGATGGCCCAGGTAATTATCAAAGTTTTACACTTGTGAACTGAGGTACTTGGACTATTTTTATGTATTTTAAGTTTTTATACTCTGGCCTCCTCCCTCCATACTCCTGTTAATGATTTTAGTGTATTAATATATTAATGACGGATGATGCTCCGTGCCATGTGTCTTTAATTGGTACTCTGGCCTTGGTTAGGTTACACTAGGATGATTTTTTTATTTTTATTTTTTTTTTTACGTTTTGCTCTTGGTAATATTGTAACCTATGAGTTGTCTTTCCTCAGGGAGCAAAACCTGGTGAGGGGGGTGAACTCCCTGGCCACAAAGTTGTAGGAGAAATTGCTGTCACCAGGAACTCAACTGCTGGGGTAGGACTTATCAGTCCTCCTCCCCATCATGATATTTACTCCATTGAAGACCTTTCACAATTAATTCATGATCTGAAGGTGTGCCCATTTATAGTTCTAACTTTTCAAATTTTTTTTCTTGAATGTTTTTCAATGAAGTTTTCCACTTAAACCTCTATTTGTTCATTTGTAGAATGCCAACCCAGCAGCCAGAATTAGTGTGAAGTTAGTATCTGAAGTTGGAGTGGGCATTGTTGCTAGTGGAGTTGTTAAAGGGCATGCTGATCATGTCTTGATCTCAGGTCATGATGGGGGTACAGGAGCATCTAGATGGACTGGCATAAAAAATGCTGGTCTCCCTTGGGAACTTGGCTTGGCTGAGACCCACCAAACTTTGGTTGCCAATGACTTGCGTGGTCGTACAATTCTCCAGACTGATGGACAGCTCAAAACTGGTAGGGATGTTGCTATAGCTGCATTGCTTGGTGCTGAAGAGTTTGGTTTCAGCACTGCTCCACTCATTACTCTTGGATGCATCATGATGCGGAAGTGCCACAAGAACACTTGTCCTGTTGGCATTGCTACTCAAGATCCCGTGCTTAGAGAGAAGTTTGCCGGAGAACCTGAGCATGTTATCAACTTTTTCTTCATGGTGGCAGAAGAGATGAGAGAAATTATGTCTCAGCTTGGATTTCGCTCTGTAAAAGAGATGGTTGGCCGTTCCGATATGCTTGAAGTTGACAAAGAAGTAGCTAAAAGCAATGAAAAGATGGAGAACATTGATCTCTCACTGTTGCTTAGACCTGCAGCTGAATTACGTCCGGAAGCTGCTCAATATTGTGTGCAAAAACAAGATCACGGTTTGGACATGGCCTTGGACAATAAGCTTATAAGTCTGTCTAGTGCTGCTTTGGAAAAGGGCCTTCCAGTGTACGTTGAAACTCCAATCTGCAATGTAAATCGTGCTGTGGGAACCATGCTTAGCCATGAGGTAACTAAACGATACCACTTGGCTGGTCTTCCAGATGATACCATTCATATTAAATTTGCTGGAAATGCGGGCCAGAGTTTTGGTGCATTTCTTTGTCCTGGCATCACTTTGGAACTGGAAGGGGATAGCAATGACTATGTTGGCAAAGGTTTATCTGGTGGCAAGATTGTGGTATACCCTCCCAAGGAAAGCAATTTTGATCCTAAGGAAAATATTGTAATTGGCAATGTGGCATTATATGGTGCAACAGGTGGTGAGGGTTATTTCAATGGGATGGCAGCAGAAAGATTTTGTGTACGTAATTCTGGGGCTATGGCTATTGTGGAAGGTGTTGGTGATCATGGATGTGAATACATGACTGGTGGAACTGTTGTTGTGCTTGGGCAAACTGGTAGAAATTTCGCAGCGGGTATGAGTGGTGGTATTGCTTATGTGCTAGATGCTGATGAAAAATTCTGTTCTCGATGCAATCTTGAGCTTGTTGATCTAGATAAGGTCGAAGAAGAGGAGGATATTATGACTCTTAGAATGATGATACAACAACATCAACGCCACACAAATAGTAAACTTGCAAAAGAAGTGCTTGACAATTTTGAGAATCTTGTTCCTAAATTCATCAAGGTGTTCCCCAGGGAGTACAAACGTGTACTTGCAAAAATGAAGGCTGAGGCAGCCTCCAAAGAGGCAGTAGGGCCTGATGCTAAAGATGCAGAAGATGAAGATGAAGCACAACCAGTGGAAAAAGATGCCTTTGAAGAACTTAAGAAACTGGCTGCTGCATCTTTGAATGAAAAACCAAGCGAGGTGATTTGAAACAGCTCTTCACAAGCTTTTATAAATATTAAGTCTTCAATGAATATTGCTTTGAAATTGTTTTGTAGTGGTACATTTTTAGTTGGCTGATTTCTTTGAAATTTTTCTGCAGGTTGAACAGGTTGAAACACCCACGAGGCCTCATCAAGTTGCAAATGCTGTCAAACATAGAGGTTTTGTCGCCTATGAGCGTGAGGGTGTGCAGTACCGTGACCCTAGCATTCGAGTCAGTGATTGGAAAGAAGTCATGGAGGAGGGGAAGCCTGGCCCACTTTTGAAGACACAGTCAGCCCGTTGCATGGACTGTGGTACCCCTTTCTGTCATCAGGTGTGCTTCGTCACTTTGGTGAAATTTTTCATCTAAATTCTATTTGGAGCCATAGGCAAACTAAAATAGAAATGTATTTGCATGAAATTGCAGGAAAATTCTGGATGTCCCCTTGGGAATAAAATACCAGAATTTAACGAGTTAGTGTACCAGAATAGGTGGCGTGAAGCATTAGATCGCCTTCTTGAGACAAACCACTTCCCAGAA
>JBAGKO010000011.1:2080931-2095447 GCA_037177275.1 Acacia concinna
CAAATTCTCTCTCGTAGTTCTCTTCTTCTCTCTGGTGCATTTTCCATATACGTGATCAGAGTCTGTATTGGTGCTCCGATCTCGTGTGGGTACTTAACAAATCAACTGGATTCCAGGTACACCCAAAATCCTACAGCAATACATATGGCATTGCAAATGTATTAATTACAAAAGAAATTACACATACAGAACAACTTATCTCACAAAAACTTATAAATGGGTTGACATTATGTACATAATAACCTATCTCCCAAAAGATTACAAGTCCTAATACATACAAAAGGGTAACTTAAAAACATTCTACGTCTATAAATCTTCAAGTGTTATCCCCTCTTTTATGCATTTTACCTTTATAGTACCACCATTATATTGAATTTTACTTTCACCAATACACTCAAATTTCCCTTCAATATGAAAATAACAAAATAATTCTTTTATAGATGATGACCCTTCATTACATGTCATTTTACATGCCAACCTGCAAAAACAAAGATCCACTGTACTAAACAATTCACTAAGTTTGTGAGACAATATTCATTAACCAAAGTCACTTTCCATAATATCGCTCTGCATCTAATATTAACAACAACACAACCTGTTTTTTCATCCTCATCTTCACTATTAATAATACCCTACATATGCATGTAATATTAACAACATAACATATTTTGAAATCTTCATTTTACAAGTTAATAGTAGCCTTCCCCAACCACAATATTTCTCTCACACTTTACACCCTACGCAGGACCCATTATTGTATAACCCTTCATCAGACACCAACAATCTAAAAAGGAACAATATTTCGATCACAATCATTAAACCAAACAAGATGAAATAAATAACACAAACTAAGCATATAGATTATTTCATTAGTTTATTCCCACATGCTTATTTCCATCCCCGCTGTAAACCCCCTTACCCATACTATCAAAACCCAGAAAATTTAAACCCTACTAGTAAAAAGATGACTGACCCATCAAGGTGGAAGTATTAAATACGAATAAGATTTGAGTCAAGAAGGATAACAAAACTGACACCCTTATATCTAAATCGTCACCTTCGTTTGTTGTCTCTGTTTTGCATAACTTTTCCTTTTCATTGTCAGTTTTTTTTTTTCAAGCCACGCGTGAGGGGTAACTTGTCTTCTTATCAGCCATTAAATGAGGATAGTTTGATCTTTTTCATACACTCCAAAAATCTCATATTCCTACTACTATTATGGCTAGAGATTTTCATACTGTACCACACTAATTTGTCATTTTCATAATTTCATAGTATTTTCCTGAAATTTTCCCTTTTACTGTGTTGCTCAAATGGAAGAAATAGAAACAGTGGGCCACAGTTTCCGACGTGGGTATCGTCGTGCTCCCTCCGTCACCTTCATATGGAATCGCAAAAGGAAAAGTAGAAAACTTGTATAAATTACTATTGGCCTGTTTAGAATCTATCGGCCAAATTGGGAATTGGGAATTGGATTGATTAAACTAAGCATATGATATCATCATAATTTATTTATTTATTTATAAAAGCATGCTGAACTTGCATCACTAGACAGAATTAGAGATGTAAATATATTTTTTTAATATAGATGTAATACTAAAGAGGGAGAGAAAAATTTGCCGGCCCCAAAAAAAAGAAAAAAAAAAGAGGGAGGAAGAAATGCCGCATGAAAAAAGTAAACGCCATTTTCCTTCACGTCACTTATCTTCTCGGCCCTCGTAACGCCAATTTACGTGGTTTTATTTTGTATTTTTTTACCTGAATTTACATAATTTTATTGACAACTGCTTTTTTTTTTAAATAAATAATAAAAAAAATAAAGGGATAGATCTTGCATACATATACTGTTCAATCGTGGTTGTCATTTGTGTTTTGGCTTTGCTTGGCTATTTTAGTGTGTGTTTGAGAAGGTCTTATTTTTCAAAAATAAAACCTTCCTAAACATACACTTAATGAACCACGGGTTGGACATTTTTATTCTCGGCGGAAATATGAAATTTAATACATTATCGGATGGAGATTTAATTGCTAGGTCATAAGCATACCATTACATTGTAAAATCCTCTAGATATGTGTATGTAGTTGGGGGATTGGTTCTATGAGAATAAAACATCACGGTGTAACACCACTGTCTTTTAAACTTAATTCGCCCTTATTTATTCGGGTCTAATAGGTTACAATATTTGATTTAAATAAAGTGTGTTTGGGAACTCAAATAAATTATTTATAATTGATTTATTGTGAAATATGAGAAAGTCCTCTCTGGTGTACTTAGTCATTTATTTCTTATTCCAAACATAAACAAGGAGAAAGACTATTTTCAAACTCTACTATGTTGGTGGGGCCCATGGGTATGGCGTGCCAGCATAGAACCCCGACACGTGGCGCGCTCGTGCTTGACGAGCTGTCAACTGAAAATATTAGCGTACTTAGCTTGCTTTGGCTTGGTAGTTAACTGGTGAACTCAGTTGGGCCCGTCGTTTTCAGTTTATAAATTAAAGTTCGGATTCTCTGAGTGATTATTTATTACTACTGAGGATCCTCAAATACCAGGGGCTTTTCAGGCGGCGTAACTTTGTAAACCTCTCTTTCCATTCACAGTCCTGGTTTTTTCTTTCTTCTGGTCCTGCAATCATAAATCCACGAAGGATTCCATTATTAAATGAATAATCATCTTCCTGGTTTCTTTAAATCTATGGATTTTGTGATTTGTTAATAACTTGTTCTCACGACTTGATTTAGTGGCGTGGGGCTATACATATATAGCATAGTCATTGTAGCCTTTTGAATAACAAATTCAGATTAGATCTGTCGTTGGTTAACCGACATCGTAACAAAAATTGAGAACCGGTTGGATATTCATCTGAGTGAGCAAAGTTCCGTTCTTTCTCAAGTTTTCCGGTCGTTTCCAGGACTCTGATGTCCGGCTTGAGTGGCATCCGAAATCTCCAAAAGTAAACTCATCACATATTAATCAGAAGGCAGTGTTTTAAGGGAGAAAATGTTAACCTCTCTACAGCTTCCGACTCGCTCTACATGCACCCTGCCATTATTAAGCAACCCTCAACTCAATGTTTGTTCCACTCGCTCTGTTTCAAATAAATCATGTGTGAGAGAAAGGAAGTTCTTTGGGACTCGGTTGCGTTCTCACAGATCACCATTATACGGAAAGCTCCACTTATGGCGATCGGACGGGCCGGGGCGGTCGCCTAAGCTCAGGGTTGTTGTTCGGTCGGCACTGTCAGGTGTGCCGGAGAAGCCGCTTGGTCTCTATGACCCAGCCTTTGACAAGGACTCTTGTGGGGTCGGGTTCGTTGCGGAATTATCCGGCGAATGCAGTCGTAAAACGGTGAGTATAATATGGTTTGATTTTGCAGTCTTCATTTTCGATCATATATATTCATGTACGTACGTGTGGTTGTTTTTGTTTTCTGCAGGTGACCGATGCTTTGGAGATGTTGGTACGAATGACGCATAGAGGTGCTTGTGGATGTGAGCCTAATACTGGAGATGGAGCTGGTATTCTCGTGGCTCTTCCTCATCAGTTTTACAAGGAGGCATGTATATATGTTTTTTCTCCAGAGACAGACACGTAAATTTTCAGACAGTTTATTTTTCATGTTCTTTTCAGATTCGGTCCTTCTGATTTACCGAAAAGTAATACGTAATAACACGTATTTTAATCTGTTTAAGTCGATCATACTTCTTTTTGGCTTGTACTGCTTTATAGTTTATATAGTATTTATTTATTTATAAAAAAAAAACTCATTTCCTTCATTCAATCCGTACAAGTAAAATTCTCGACTATCGTAAAAGTTGATCGTCACCATTTTTATTCTCTTTGCTTTCCATCTGTGAATTGTGAATGTAATGCTTTGTTCGAAATGATACCCAATGTCAACTTCCCCATCAAGCGGAAAGTAGCATGAATTATTTCGGGAATCACTCAAGCTGGATAAGTTTTGATCGATTGGTGTATGGGGTTAGTGTTTTTGTTCAGAGTAAATATATATAACGGAGTTTAATTTCTTGTAGGTCGCCGACTATGTGGGGTTTGAGCTTCCACCACCGGGACAATATGCCGTGGGCATGTTTTTCTTGCCCACATCAGAGAGCCGCAGAGAAGAAAGCAAAAATGCTTTTACAAAGGTATTTTCTTTCTTAATTTAAAATTTCCTCTGTTCCAGAGGTCTCCGATCACGTATTCAGAGTTCACAATTGGTTTGTTTAAGCATGCGTTGGGCGATCATCTTTAGCAAGTTCCTTCTCGATTATTTTCTTTTTTGATTTTGCAATATGCTGTTATGATTTTTATGATTTTTCAAGAAAGTAACATTTTCTTGAAAATGTACTTTGATATGTGAAGGTTGCGGAATCTCTTGGGCACTCTGTCCTTGGCTGGCGTCCTGTGCCCACTGATAACACTGGACTGGGCAAATCAGCCTTGCAGACAGAACCAGTAATTGAGCAGGTGTTTTTGACTCCTAGTTCTCAATCAAAAGTTGATCTTGAAAGACAGGTACCTTCTGTTTCTGTACATTTGACATAACTTCAACTCTTCCAGGGCTTTTAAATTGCTTATAAGTTCCTTTTTCAACCTACGTCAGTGTATCATGTTTCAGACATTTCTTAGAATCCGGACAACGGTTGAATTCATTTCTTGAAAAGCAAGTAATTATGGAATTCTTAGTTCAAATTATTTTGTATTTTTTCATGCTCAATGTATTTCTGGTTCCTATATTGCAGATGTACATATTAAGGAAGTTCTCCATGGTTGCTATTGAGTCTGCCTTAAAACTCCAAAATGACAATGTTACAGATTTCTACATCTGTTCACTATCATCAAGGTATGTTAATTACTGCCGCATTAAACTTCAAGGCACTTCTAGGTTTTATCGTATTGTATAAGAATTTATTAATTCTCATTGTCGCGTTCTCCTGCAATATATGCAGGACTGTTGTATACAAAGGTCAGTTAACGCCTGCTCAGTTGAAGGATTACTATTTCGCAGATCTTGGCAATGAAAGGTTTACGAGCTATATGGCCATGGTAAATATATTGCCCCGTAAATTTATCTTGCTCTGCTAACTCTGTACTCCAACAAACAGCATGGAAACACCCAGTCACTATGAAGAAATGCAAGGTTGAGGAATGACTTCTGAGGCATTGAGGTTTGAATGATCTCTTAAGTTCTTCCACTTCCTTGGTAAGAAAGTTCATTATCAAGATCATGTTTGCAGAAATTTCTGCTGATGCTTTCTGTGGTCTGTTGGTCTGGAGGAAGATTTTATTTTAAGTGTTGGGAGGCTAGTATGATTAGGAGAAAATGCAACTGGATTTTCTGCTGCACTGCAGTGCGTGTGTATTTAAGTGCCTTGAAGAAAACTTTATTTATGCATTTCTTTCTTCAACAGTTTAAACAAGAGTTCATCATATGGACCAACAATCTTGAATACTTAACATCGTGTAGGTACACTCACGGTTTTCTACAAATACCTTTCCTAGCTGGGACCGAGCTCAACCTATGCGCATATTAGGCCACAATGGAGAAATAAACACTCTTAGAGGCAACGTGAACTGGTATGCTTTGAATCAATGTTGTCACACACTTGTATTGTTCTGTTATTTAGAAACTAGAAGAATAACTATTTTTTACTTGCATATTTGAATACATATAACGTATTTCAAAATGGGTGCCATAGCATTTACAATGGTGCCAGACTTGACTTATTGGACTTTTTACAGAAGATAAATCAACTGTTGTTTTTTACTTATAGGATGAAGGCACGTGAGGGCCTACTCAAGTGTAAAGAGCTTAATTTGTCTGAGTCTGAGTTGAAGGGTCTCTTGCCTATTGTTGACGCTAGTTCATCTGATTCAGGTGGCTCTAATTTTTAATTTCCATATATGCTAGTGCATGTATATCAACAAATATGGGCGAATCTATGTCTACTTGCGTTTTGCATTGTCATGTGATTTTCTGAAATTTCCTTCCTTCTATTGTAAATGTGGCGATATTTCTTTCTTCTGCAGGAGTTTTTGATAATGTCCTTGAGTTTTTGGTCCAATCTGGAAAAAGTCTTCCAGAAGCTGTTATGGTGATGATTCCTGAAGCTTGGCAAAATAATAAAAACATGGACCCTCAACGTAGATCATTCTATGAATACTTCTCAGCCATCTTAGAGCCATGGGATGGGCCAGCTCTTATTTCGTGTATAGTTTCATAGGACTCTACAGATGCATTTCTCATTCTAAAATGTTCTACGGGCACCGTTTTCAATTAATTTCTCCTAATTTGACCTAACTGCAGTTACTGATGGTCGCTATCTTGGAGCTTCATTGGATAGGAATGGACTACGCCCAGGTCGTTTCTATGTCACTCATAGTGGACGGGTCATAATGGCCAGTGAAGTTGGGGTAGTAGATATTCCTCCTGAGGATGTGCATAGGAAAGGTAGACTAAATCCTGGCATGATGCTTCTGGTGGATTTTGAGGAGCACATTGTTGTAAATGATGATGCTTTGAAGGAAAAGTATTCGTTGGCAAGGCCTTATGGGGAGTGGCTCAAAAGACAAAAGATTGAATTGAATGATATAGTTGAGTCAGTCCATGAATCAGAGAGAGTGGCACCAGCCATAGCAGGAGTTGTACCAGTAAGTATAATCTAGCAGTCAATGTGAACTTCTCATAAAATTCTTGCAGACAAGTCTTATTGTTATCTCTACTGTGAACCACAGGCATCTAATGAAGACATGGATATGGAAAATATGGGAATTCATGGATTACTAGCTCCTCTAAAAGCTTTCGGGTATGCAACATTTATTTTGAATGGGTTCTATCCATTATAGTCAGGCAGTAACTATTTTTACATTCGGACTACTCATGCAGTTATACAGTTGAGTGTTTGGAAATGTTATTACTTCCAATGGCAAAAGAAGGCGAAGAAGCCCTTGGGGCCATGGGGAATGATACTCCATTGGCGGTCATGTCTAATAGAGAAAAACTATCATTTGAGTACTTCAAGCAAATGTTTGCTCAAGTAACAAACCCACCAATTGATCCGATTCGAGAAAAAATTGTGACTTCCATGGAATGTATGATTGGTCCTGAAGGTGATCTGACAGAAACAGCAGAGGAACAATGTCACCGTCTTTCACTAAAAGGTCCTCTTTTATCCATTGAAGAAATGGAAGCTATTAAAAAGATGAATTACAGAGGATGGAGAAGCAAAGTTATAGACATAACTTATGCTAAGAATCATGGCAAGAGAGGATTAGAGCAAGCCTTAGACAGGATTTGTGCAGAAGCACATGATGCAATCAATGAGAGTTACACCGTGATTGTGCTATCTGATAGAGGTGTGATGCTACTCTTTTGTGAATTTGTTATGTTTATAACTGTGTGCTGGCACTATTTACAAAGTAGTCTAACAATTATTTTATTTGAATCTGGCATTGAGTTTGTAGCCTTCTCAAGGAATCATGTTGCTGTGAGCTCTCTTCTGGCTGTTGGTGCGGTCCATCAACATCTAGTTAAAACATTTGAGCGAACTAGAGTGGCCTTAATTGTTGATTCTGCAGAGCCACGTGAAGTCCATCATTTTTGTACACTTGTTGGATATGGTGCTGATGCTATATGTCCATATCTGGCCATTGAAGCAATTTGGCAATTACATGTTGATGGAAAGGTTCCACCAAAAGCAAGTGGTGAATTTCACACAAAAGAAGAGCTAGTTAAAAAGTACTTCAAAGCTATCAACTATGGAATGATGAAGGTTCTTGCCAAAATGGGAATATCAACTCTGGCTTCTTATAAAGGTGCTCAAATTTTTGAAGCTCTGGGACTGTCATCAAAAGTAATAGAAAGATGCTTTGCAGGAACTCCAAGTCGAGTTGAGGGTGCAACATTTGAGATGCTTAATCAAGATGCGCTAAAATTGCATGAGATGGCATTCCCTTCTCGAGCCTTCTCTCCAGGTAGTGCAGAAGCTGTAGCACTCCCAAATCCTGGGGATTATCATTGGAGAGAAGGTGGCGAAATTCATTTGAATGATCCGGTTTCTATAGCAAAGCTTCAGGAAGCTGTCAGAACTAATAGCAAAGATGCCTATAAACAGTACTCCAAGCTAATTCATGAACTGAATAAGGCTTGCAACTTGAGGGGAATTTTGAAATTTAAAGAGGCAGCAACCAAGATTCCCCTTGATGATGTTGAGTCAGCCAGTGAAATAGTTAAAAGGTTTTGCACTGGAGCCATGAGTTATGGGTCATTATCATTGGAGGCACACACCACACTGGCAATTGCTATGAATAAAATTGGAGGAAAATCTAACACAGGTTTGTGAAATTCCTTTTTCAAAATTTCTAGTGATTTTTTTTTTTCATGTTGAAAATAAAACTAACATTAAAGTATTTCTTCAAGTGTTGAAAACGTTGATGTCACTTGTACTACTTCTCATTTTATTTCATGAAAAATCTATTACAGGTGAGGGTGGTGAGCAACCATCTCGTATGGAGCCTCTTCCTGATGGTTCAATGAACCCGAAAAGGAGTGCCATCAAGCAAGTCGCAAGTGGGAGATTTGGGGTTTCATGTTACTACCTTACAAATGCTGATGAACTGCAAATAAAGATGGCTCAGGTACTTTTCAATATTTAAATTCAAATATCATATCTATGTAATAATTGGCAAACAAATAATTCTATGTAATGTATCTTTAAAATACATTCATTGTTCTCTTCCCTGTGCACTTATAGTCATCATAGATGATGTTGTGACTGTGGGGCATCTCTTGGTGCTCTTTGGTCATTGGTTTGATTTATACCTAAATAAGTACATGGCTTTTGGTGATAGAGGCAAAGTTTTTCTCCTAACGAAGAATGTTATAACATTTTATGTCCACAGGGAGCAAAACCTGGTGAAGGAGGTGAACTTCCTGGCCACAAGGTTGTAGGAGAGATTGCTAGGACAAGAAATTCAACTGCTGGGGTAGGACTTATCAGCCCACCGCCTCATCATGATATATACTCTATTGAAGACCTTGCCCAATTAATTCATGATCTAAAGGTTTGTCTATATACTATGTATTTTATTCTTTTACAACGGGGTCTTTAAGTTGAACTTTCTTCTTAAAATGTTCTGCATTTACGTCCTTATTATTGATCTGTAGAATGCCAACCCAAATGCTCGCATAAGTGTGAAGTTAGTGTCTGAGGCTGGAGTGGGCGTAGTTGCTAGTGGAGTTGTTAAAGGACATGCTGACCATGTCTTGATCTCAGGCCATGATGGAGACACAGGGGCATCCAGATGGACCGGCATAAAGAATGCTGGACTCCCTTGGGAACTTGGCCTGGCTGAGACCCACCAGAGTTTAGTTGCTAATGACTTGCGTGGTCGTACAACTCTCCAGACTGATGGGCAACTCAAAACTGGAAGGGATGTGGCCATTGCTGCACTTCTTGGTGCAGAAGAGTTTGGGTTCAGTACAGCTCCACTGATCACACTTGGCTGCATTATGATGCGGAAGTGCCACAAGAACACTTGTCCTGTTGGCATTGCTACCCAGGATCCAGTACTTAGAGAGAAGTTTGCTGGAGAACCTGAGCATGTTATTAACTTCTTTTTCCTGGTGGCCGAAGAGATGAGAGAAATTATGTCACAGCTTGGGTTTCGGAGTGTTAATGAAATGATTGGCCGTTCAGATATGCTTGAAGTTGATAAAGAGGTGACTAAAAGCAATGTGAAGCTAGAAAACCTTGATCTCTCTCTTTTGCTTAGACCCGCAACTGAACTACGGCCTGGAGCTGCTCATTATTGTGTGCAAAAACAAGATCATGGTTTGGACTTAGCCTTGGACAATAAGCTTATTAGTCTTTCTGAAGCTGCTTTGGTGAGGCGTCTCCCTGTATACATTGAAACTCCACTATGCAATGTAAATCGCGCTGTGGGAACCATGCTTAGCCATGAAGTGACTAAAAGGTATGGTTTAGCTGGTCTTCCAACTGACGCTATCCATATCAGATTCTTTGGAAATGCAGGCCAGAGCTTTGGTGCTTTCCTGTGTCCTGGCATTACTTTGGAGCTTGAAGGTGATGGAAATGACTATGTTGGTAAAGGATTATCTGGTGGAAAGATTATAGTATATCCTCCCAAGGAAAGCAATTTTGACCCTAAGGAAAACATTGTAATTGGTAACGTGGCGCTGTATGGGGCAACAAGTGGTGAGGCATATTTCAATGGGATGGCAGCAGAAAGATTTTGTGTACGGAATTCGGGGGCTAAAGCAGTTGTGGAGGGTATTGGTGACCATGGATGCGAGTACATGACTGGTGGGATTGTTGTTGTGCTTGGGAAAACTGGTACAAACTTTGCTGCAGGTATGAGTGGAGGAATTGCGTATGTTCTTGATGTTGATGAAAAATTTCAATCTAGGTGCAACCATGAGCTTGTAGACCTGGATAATGTTGAAGAGGAGGAGGATATTATGACTCTCAGAATGTTGATACAACAACATCAACGTCACACAAATAGTATTCTTTCCAAAGAAGTACTTGCCAACTTTGAGAATCTTCTTCCTAACTTCATCAAGGTGTTCCCCAGGGAGTATAAACGTGTTCTTGCTAGTATGAAGGCTGATGCAGCCTCCAAAGCAGCAGTGGATCATGCTGCCAAAGATGTTGAGGAGCTGGACAAAGCAGGAAAGGAAGAAAAAGACGCATTTCGAAAGCTAAAGAAACTGGCTTCTTCATCTTCAAATGAGAAACCAAGTCAGGTAAACTTTACTTTGTGCCCTACACTTATGCAAACTTTTGGGCCTTTAAAACTAGCTGTTTTCTTTTTATTAAAAAATAAATAAATAAATTTGAACCTTGTGCCTTGGATCATAATTCTTGTTGCCTTTACATCAATCTATTTCTCATTCTTTTTGTTTAAATAATGAGTTGAGGCTATAGAAGGGATACTGTTAAATTTTCTAAATTGTGAACCCTCTGCTGGATATACTATGATAGACCTTATCTATCTTGGCTAGATCCAAGGTTGTTATATTTTGTTGCATTATTGTTGAAATTTTATCTTAGAGTTTAAAGATATTAAAACCTCTGTCCATTTTTAGTTGGCTAATGTGTTTTAAATGAGCAGAAGATTGCTCAGGCTAAAGCATCCGAGAGGCCTACTCAAGTTGTTGATGCCATTAAGCATAGGGGCTTTGTTGCTTATGAACGTGAGGGTGTTCAATATAGGGATCCCAATGTTCGCATGAGTGATTGGAAAGAAGTGATGTTGGAAGCAAAGCCTGGACCACTTTTGAAGACTCAGTCTGCCCGTTGCATGGACTGTGGCACTCCCTTCTGTCATCAGGTTGGTAGGAATTGCCCAATAACTTCTCTCTCTTCTTAAATTTTGAAGTTTTAGCTGAATATATATTTTTGTCGTTTTGCATCAAAATTTCAGGAAAATTCCGGATGTCCTCTTGGGAACAAAATACCTGAATTTAATGAGTTAGTGTACCAAAATAGATGGCGGGAAGCATTAGAGCGTCTTCTTGAAACAAACAACTTCCCTGAGTTTACTGGTCGGGTATGCCCTGCACCATGTGAAGGTTCTTGTGTCCTTGGTATTATTGATAATCCTGTATCTATCAAAAGCATCGAATGTGCTATCATAGACAAGGCTTTTGAGGAGGGTTGGATGGTGCCTCGACCTCCATCAAAGAGGACAGGGTATGCCTTAATTATATATATATAGTTTTATTTTTTGATTTTTCTGTACCAAATAAATACCTTCTTTGTATCCTGTAAGTGGTCAAATTCTATTACTGAACTGTTGGATACCTTTATTGAAATAGGAAAAGTGTTGCCATAGTTGGAAGTGGACCAGCAGGCTTGGCTGCTGCTGATCAGTTGAATAAAATGGGCCATGCAGTAACTGTGTATGAGAGGGCTGATAGGATTGGAGGGCTTATGATGTATGGGGTTCCAAACATGAAAGCTGACAAAGTTGATGTAGTTCAACGGCGGGTCAACCTTATGGCTGATGAAGGAGTTAATTTTGTAGTGAATGCTAATGTTGGAACTGATCCTTCATACTCCCTCAAGAAACTTGGAGAGAAAAATGATGCTATTGTTTTGGCCGTTGGAGCCACAAAGCCAAGGTGAGAGTCAGTAAATAACCCCATGTGTTTTATTTTTATCATTCGAGTTCAACATTTCTTGCAATGCGAGTATCAAAGAATCTAAATAGTTACAGACAAAAAGCTTCAAAGGATGTTGTTATTTTTTGCAGGGATCTTCCTGTACCTGGACGGGAGCTGTCTGGTGTTCATTTTGCCATGGGGTTTCTTCATTCAAACACTAGAAGCTTGCTCGATAGCAATCTACAAGATGGTAACTACATCTCTGCCAAGGGAAAGAAAGTTGTGGTCATTGGTGGGGGTGATACTGGCACAGATTGTATAGGGACATCCATTCGTCATGGTTGTAGCAGTATTGTAAATTTGGAACTTCTTCCTGAGCCACCGCGAGCTAGGGCCTCAGGAAATCCTTGGCCACAGGTTAAATCCTTTGCCATTTCCCACTAGTTGTAAATATTTTCTTTTTACTGGTTTAACTTGCGTATTGAAACAGAGTTAGTAGAGAAATGTCAATTTTCTCTTGGTAGTTGCAATTCAGTTTTTGGTTGATTTTTGGATGCAGTGGCCTCGCATATTCCGTGTGGACTATGGTCACCAGGAAGCTACGGCAAAGTTTGGCAAAGATCCCAGATCTTACGAGGTAATGACTAAGCGATTCGTGGGAGATGATAATGGAAATGTGAAAGGGCTTGAATTGGTACGTGTATGCTGGGTCGAGGATGAAACTGGCAAGCTCCAATTCAAGGAAGTTCAGGGCTCTGAGGAGATTATTGAGGCTGATCTGGTCTTACTGGCAATGGGCTTCCTTGGCCCTGAGCCCGTAAGTGTTCACAACATATAGCTTTTTCTTAATTAACATGTTTACTGTTGGTGTCACTAATGTGGTTCACAAGCAATTAGTTAACTATTATCTTGTCCTAACTTGCTGCTTTTATTTTACAGACAATCCCAGAGAAGATGGGCTTGGAGCTAGACAAAAGGTCAAATTTCAGGGCGGATTATGGCCGGTTTTCAACTAGTGTTGACGGCATATTTGCAGCCGGAGATTGTCGGCGCGGTCAATCCCTAGTGGCCTGGGCAATATCAGAGGGACGGCAAGCTGCTAAGCAGGTAGACAAGTACCTCACCGACGACATGGAACTCAGCAACATTAGTGTGCATCAAGAGGAACTTGTAGAGGTACAAAGCCCACCCCACCAAGAAACACGCTGTAATAACTTAAGAAACGTCATTTTTCCATCTCAGACAGTACTAAAGGAAACTGCACAGTATGAAAAAGATGATAAAGATTCAGCAAGGGTTTAACTGACATTCCCATGCAGTATGTATTAGGTTCCAAAAGGGCATTAATAAAGGAGAAAATAATGAAAGTTTGAATTTAGTTCAAGCTAGAGGTAGATGTGATTGTTCTGGGATATACGGTTATTTCATACAGAGAATCCAGTTTAGAGTGTTAGATTGGATGCAATCTTTCATGCCGGGAAGTTGGTCCTTTTGTGAGTTTATGAAATGTACAGTTTGCTATTCAATTTTTATTTACGTTAGTTTGAATGAGATAATACATCATCAGTCCATACGAGCCCATTGAGATGTCTATGTTTGTTGTTTCAGTTTTCTAAAGTTGAGATTATGAAGTCATTTACTTTTGGAACAGTTTATGGTGAGTATTTAAATTATTAGTTTCAATTGAAAAGAATTTCAACATTTGAATCCTTATCATTACTCTCTACATAATATGATTAGTCCAGGCTCTTTAGTGCTTTCTAATCAAAATTAAAGATGAAGAGGGTGAGACATCTGAATTTTAGATATAAACATAGGTTGAGATTTGCTTTTCTATCAAAATGACTATTTATACAACCTAACTCAACTTTATAGATCTTTAATTCAATATCCGACTAATTGATATGAAATTTTCTCAATATAGTCTAATAATACGAAGATTTGAAATGAATGAAGCATTTAATGTGCAGAAGGTTTGAACAATGATATGTAATGAATCAATATCATAATCGATCATGAGAGGCAAAGTCCCTGGTTTCTTAAAAATTATCCAAACATTCTAATACATACCAAAAACAATTGTGATGAACACAAAGCCAAACACATTTATGCATGCCAATCAATTGTAAACCTAAAATGATGAGTATCCCATGAGTTACCAAGCACCCTTATACATGCCAAAATCAATTAATTAAAAAGATTGCAGAAGTAGTGGCTTATAAGATAATCATGATTATGGATCCATAATTGATATCTGGGTTGTAGTGTTTGGTAATTAAGTTGTGAAATAATTAAGATTTCACGTTCATAATTAATATTGGCGTGTATATCTGTCAAAAAAAAAAAAAAACTACCCCCTCCGGTCCTATTTATAAGATTAAG
>JBAGKO010000011.1:2095547-2107610 GCA_037177275.1 Acacia concinna
GAATAGGTGGCGTGAAGCATTAGACCGCCTTCTTGAGACAAACAACTTCCCAGAATTTACTGGTCGCGTATGCCCAGCACCTTGTGAAGGTTCTTGTGTCTTGGGAATCATTGAGAATCCTGTATCTATAAAAAGTATTGAATGCGCTATAATAGACAAAGCTTTTGAGGAGGGTTGGATGGTGCCACAACCTCCACCTAAGAGAACTGGGTAAGTCTTTTCTTAAAAATGCCTTCAAATTATATTTTGCAAATTCATGGTGCTCCTTTGAATTAAATGAATATAACGATATACCTGTTATACTGCCATTAAATTATGGAAGCGTGTTGCAAATTGCAATTATTGATGAGCTCAATTACATTGCTGATTAAGATCTTTATTGATGCAGAAAAAGAGTTGCCATTGTTGGAAGCGGGCCGGCAGGCTTGGCCACAGCTGATCAACTAAATAAAATGGGTCATACGGTAACTGTATATGAGAGGGCTGATAGGATTGGAGGGCTTATGATGTATGGGGTGCCCAACATGAAAACTGACAAAGTGGATGTAGTTCAGCGCCGGGTCAACCTGATGGCTGATGAGGGAGTCAACTTTGTGGTGAATGCCAATGTTGGAGTTGATCCTTCGTTCTCTCTTGATCGGCTTCGAGAAGAAAATGAAGCTATCGTCTTAACTGTTGGAGCTACAAAGCCAAGGTGTGAGACACAATACAGGAGCTACAACTATGTTCCATCAAGTGCAATGTTGAAATCAATGTTTTTTTAACTAGTAAATTGTTTACCGAATATTGGTGTTATATGTTGTTCAGGGACCTTCCAGTACCAGGACGGGATCTGTCAGGAATTCATTATGCCATGGAATTTCTTCATGCAAACACCAAAAGCTTGCTAGATAGTAATCTTGAGGATGGCAATTATATTTCTGCCAAGGGTAAGAAGGTTGTCGTCATTGGTGGGGGTGACACTGGCACAGATTGCATTGGGACATCCATTCGTCATGGGTGTAGCAGTGTTGTAAATCTAGAACTGCTTCCTCAGCCACCACAAACTAGGGCCCCAGGCAACCCTTGGCCACAGGTTAGATCCGTTTTTTCTCAAGCCTTGGTTTTTGGCTTCTTTTCAGCCTAGTTAGCGAATGATCTGTCTGTTCACATGCCAGTGCTAAAGACTACTTAATTTTCTCGAGTGGCCAATGATGCTCTTGAGACTATTCCACCTGATTATTGATTGCCTTCCTAAATGTTCCGATTGGCTTTGACATTAGTGAACATCGCCAGTTGTTATTAGTTGCCTTTTGCATTTTGAAGTGGAATGACCTGTATATTTAGTTTAACCAAGTGGTGATTTTGGAATGCAGTGGCCTCGTATATTCCGTGTAGACTATGGGCACCAGGAAGCTGCAACTAAATTTGGGAAAGATCCAAGATCTTATGAGGTTCTAACTAAGCGTTTTGTTGGGGATGAGGATGGAACCGTGAAAGGACTTGAAGTGGTCCGGGTGCGCTGGGAGAAGGATGAAAGTGGGAAGTTTCAATTTAAGGAAATTGAGGGTTCTGAGGAGATTATTGAGGCTGACTTAGTGCTGTTAGCCATGGGCTTCCTTGGCCCCGAGTCTGTAAGTATTCTTCATATTCTTATTCTTAAGCTATAAAAACGTTAACTTAATGGTGCACTTCAAATCTCCGGACACAACCAATCTTGGTGCTTTGCCTTTTTTCCAGACAATTGCTGACAAATTGGAGTTGGAGAAAGACAATAGGTCAAACTTCAAGGCGGATTATGGCCGCTTCACAACCAGCGTGAAAGGGGTCTTTGCTGCCGGGGATTGTCGCCGTGGCCAGTCCCTTGTGGTATGGGCAATTTCAGAGGGACGACAAGCTGCCACTCAAGTGGATAACTACCTCTTCGAAGAAGAGAGAGAGCACATGGCTGAGGAACTCATTAAGAGGCAGGAAGACCTAACCAAGAAGCGTTGCGACACAGTGATGACATGAAAAGTTCATGTGATTTTTTCATCGTGTATAATACCAAAAGGAACTGCACAGGTTAATCAGTATTTTCCAAGGGATCTCCCAAGATTGGATCTGGATTTTAATCGGCTTTCCATAGGCATTCTTTGTTGGTACGCCAAAAGGGCCAGAATAACAAGATATTTGTCTTTGGTGGTGGTGGTTTTTGGGGGTATATAATTTCTGCATATTTGAATATTGTTTATAGTTTTTGTGCAGACTTTTTGTTGGAAAGGTTAGTTATTTTGGCAGTTTATGTGATGTACAGTTTGCTTTTAATTATTTAAGCGTATGGTATTGCTTGCTTGGTGAATATGTTCTTGATGGTTCTACTTTCATTTACCGTTAAGCAAAACGCACGAGTGATTAAGCTGTTTGTATGTTGATGTCTTTTAGCTAAAAGAAAACCCAGAAATTGAGAACCAAAATGATTAGTAATTTAATGCAGCTGCTCACCTTTGGCATCGATGGCAATCTAATGTCGTAGTGAAGTTAAAGTGCTTAAACCTGAACATGGGGCTTATCATTAAAGAACAAATCCAATATCATGCGTGACCATTTTGATATCAAGGCTCATGCATCAAGGTAATCTATAACTGCAGAATCTACAAACAGCTCATCCAACTTCACGTGGACATGATGAATCTATTGGTAATATTCATACAAAAGCTTGTTCAAGTTATAACCGCGAAATCAAGTCATACCCACAAAAAATGTTTTTTAATTCATCGATGACAAATGAGAATGAGACACTGGGCATGGGCATAGAGTTGAAAAACCACGTGTGGTAGTGACAACAAAAGAAATAAAGTTCTGGAGAGTGAAGTTTGTGGCATACTCTCTTTCAACAAATTCATGTTGTTGAATTCCTATTTCTGTGGCTGCACTACTGTACCAAGACCATTCAGATATACTACTTGTTCCTGCCTTGCAGATGGATGAGCAATGCTCTGTCTGCTGCTTGGCACATGCTGCTGGTTGTAGGCTTTTGTATCCTCATAATCTGTAGTATTGGAAGTTCTAGTTTGCTTATGGTTTATCATGATTGTAGCAGCCATGTATTTATCTTGTATGTTTCTTATTGTCAACTCTTGATCGGTATGTGTTGTCTTGTGTGTGTTCTCTTCTTATGTTGTACTTCTTATATATAGAACAGGGAAATTTTTTTTTTCCCTATTTATAAAGAAACTCATTAAAATTTTCATGTGAGTGTATAATTTTACCCTTCATTTATTATTACTTTGACTTCATTTTTATTTAATACTCTTTAATCTGTATGAAAAATATTGAAAATGTCCTATATATATTACAAGAGGTATACTAACTTTGTTTGGGTATTAAATTTAATTGCTCCTTCCAAAAAATAAAAATAAATAAATAAAGTATATAGGAAAGCCCAAAGTTAGTAATCAGTAGTCCTGCACTCCACTCCACAGCATGAATATCCGCTTCCTCCTCTTGTTCTACATTCTTCCTCCAACAAGCATAGAAAGATGCTCCGACGACATTTGCCAGAAAGACAACCAAATAATCCGATTCCCTTTCCGAATCCACAAGAGTCAGCAGCAGCCAGAGTCATGTGGTTATCCAGGTTTTAATGTATCTTGCAGTAAGCACGGCCAACCACTGCTGAAACTCCCTTACTCTGGGGGAGAATTCAGTATACAAGGAATAGACTATGAAGCACAACAGTTGTGGATCAACGATCCCAAAAAGTGCCTCCCAAAACGAATTCTCTCCCTCAACCTCGCCGGATCCCCGTTTAGTGGCGTTTATTATCAAGATTTCTCATTCTTCAACTGTTCCTCCCAGTATCTCAAGTATCGGTATGTCCCAATAACTTGTCTTAGCGGTTCCAACCACACTGTTTTTGCCACACCTTCCAGAACGGTTTTCAGGCACTTGTCGGCGGTTTGCAGTTTCATTAGTACGGTTAGGATTCCGGTTCAGCAGCCGTTTTACGAGCACGTATTGTCGTCAGACCTGAGCGACGATCTCCGGCTGTCGTGGAATTCGCCGCCGTGCGGGATGTGCGAGTCCCGCGGTGGACGGTGTGGCTTCAAGAATAATTCCACGGCTGACGTTGCTTGTGCCTACTTTCCTTCCCAAGGTACGTTCTCCCCCGCAGTCCTAATTTTTTATTGTTTCTATCGCGTTAGTGTTAGTGGTATTGCTTTTATAATAGTATGATGCGATGTTGACGTTGATTTTTATTTTTTTGGAAAAACTTAAAAAAAAAAAAGGGAAACAGAGAAATTTTGATTCCCTTTTTTTCTAAGAAGGGGGCATTCTTAAACAAAAAATAGCAAAATTTATGGGAAATGTTTTTGTTTAATCAAAACAATGTGTGGAGAGCAACGAGAAGGTCGGCAAAAAAAAGGAAAAAAGAAAAAAAGGAGAGCAACGAGAAGGAGACAGCGCAGCTTATTTATTGGGGTAAAATAAAGAGGAGAGAAGGTTGATGAAGGTATGGTATTATGCGGGGTATTAGTTAATTGATTAATTAACATGATAAAAGGTGGTGCTGATGCTGGTGGTTCAGTTTTCAATATTCAGTGGTGAGGTGAGGTGGGAGGGATATTCTGTTTCCGTTTTGTAATTTTCTGCTGTCCCCGTCTTTGAATTCTAGCCTTCTAGCTGCAATTTTTGTTACCATTAATACTTTTAATTATAGCCTTCTTTCTGGCTGCAATTAACAACCTCTACAGCGAACATTAATATTTTTTCTTGGGTGTACAAAACAAAAGCCCTCCCTTTTTATTCTATCCTGAAACTAATTAGTAATTAGTACTAATTACATTGTCCAAATGTTGCTGTTGGTAAAATATATATATATATATATTAGTCCTTTGATGAAAACCTTTTTTTTTTTTTCTTTGGTACATCATGAATTTGAATTTAAAATTTATGGAACTTATGATTGGCCCGATTAAATGCAATCAGCCAATTTAAAAGTGTCTGCAAGTCCAATCATTCAACCTAAGTAGGTTATGAACGCCAAATTTTCATTCAAATCTCTCGAAACTTTCGCCAATTTATCACATAAAAGTTCATTTCCTTTGATTAAGATTGGTGATGGATTTGAGTTTTAAGAATTGAACTGTTGATAATAACTACTGGCATCAGGTATTTCAAGGGCAGTAAGTTATGTGATCAGCATATGCATAGGGGTGCCGTCGACGTTGGGCCTCGTTGGGCTGATGTGCTACCTTGGTGGCAAGTGTAGGAGGGCCGAGACAGATGTTGGGCCAGAACCACAGGCCGCCAGGTTATCTGGGCTTGATGGGCCGACAATAGAGTCGTATCCAAAGCAAGTGGTGGGAGAGGGAGAGGGAGAGGCGGATGGGGGGACGTGCCCAATATGCCTGAGCGACTACAGGCCCAAAGAGACGCTCAAGACCATACCCTCATGCCTCCACTCTTTCCACTCTCACTGCATCGATGCATGGCTTCCACTGAATGCTTCCTGCCCTCTTTGCAGGACTTCTCCCCCCAGCTCCCCCACTTGACCTGTATATTATATTTAACCTACCTGGACATTTGTATTTATATATATAGATATATGCATGTATACACACAACAGGTTCTTGTTTAACAGAAATCATCTGGATGGCTCAAACTTGTGTTATTTTGAACAATCGGATGGGAAGCCTCATGAATTAGTGGGGGATACACTATCCTGCCTCTGTTTGTTGTCTTGTCTTGATGATTTTTATGCCCCAGAAATATGAATACGACCCTCTAGATAGCACTCAATCATCAATTATTTCTGGTGACTCGTTGTTTTCAATCTCGCCTACAAAACATCACGAAGAATTGAGACAAAGTTCTAGGTGTCTCCTCCTTTCATGTTCCAACTAGAAACAACAACACAGACACCGACATGCATCACGTTTACTTTTTTTATATCTAACTGTTTTGTATTAATGACTTGAATTGATAATTTAATTAGTATTGAACTAATATCACGTTTACAGGAATGAACAAGGGTTCATCCTTTGAGCAGAAGCACCGATACAGTTTAAGTGTGTCAAATGTGGACTTATTACTTCCGATTTCAACTAGAATACGCCTATGAATAATAATAATAATAATAATAATAATAATAATAATAATCATTATACAGTTGTTCTGTTGGCTGTTGACCATGCATTGAACCGCTTTAGCTCTACAATCTCAATTTTGGAGGGCAGAAAATAAATGCCTTGTAGGACTCTCCCTATTAAGAGGAAGGAGTCAAATATATCATTCTTGTTGGACTTGCAATTCCAACGGCCCTTCTGTTTTCTTTTAAACAAAAATGGACGAGTGTTCGCAACTGACAACAAAATATCATTTCCATGAGATAAAAGGTATATTTTTCATAAAATGTATTTCATATCAGTAAAAATAAAAAAAATAAAAAACATTTACATTCATTCATGAATCACTTCTAACTCTACATTTTTAAATCTTGCTGGAACAATTGAATCTGAACCGACAAAATAAGTGGGCCCAAATAAATCAGGAGGAATCGCTAAATTGTCTTCATCTTCTTCAAACATATGTACCACAACCTTCATGGAAGGGCGATTTATTGGATTCCATTGGATGCACCAAAGTCCTATAGTTGCAAGTTTTTTAATAATCCTATTGTTTCCCTCCTCAATTTGAATATGCATGTCTCTCCCTTCAAGCAGGTTGTTAACCCATTCTGGATATAAAATTTGGCAAGTCCCGTCAGCTGATATATCCATATTTTTTCTCCCTCCAATCATTTCCAACAACAACATTCCAAAACTATAGATATCAGACTTAAAACTCACATTTCCAAAATTTCTCGACAAAACTTCAGGTGCTATGTAGCCTAGAGTTCCTTTCGCTGCAGTAATAGAGACAGTATTTTGATTCTTTGAGCATAATTTGGCTAAACCAAAATCAATAATTTTGGGAACAAAGTTGTCATCTAGTAACACATTAGAAGGATTAATGTCAAAGTGTAAAATTCGATCATCGCAGCCATAATGGAGATACTCAACCCCTTTAGCTATCCCAAGAGCAATGTGATATAGCCTCTCCCAACCAAGGAAGTTCTCGTTATCTGGTGTGTTAATGTAGTTTCCTAACGAACCATTGGGGAAGAAATCATAAACAAGAGCACGGTGTAATCCATCGGCACAGAAACCAAGCATGCGAGCCACATTGACGTGATGGATTTTTGCCATGGTTCCCACTTCGTTAATGAACTCAGTTCCATCTCCCTCCATGTTGTTGAGTATCTTCACAGCAACTGAAATTTCCTTGGAGGCTTTACCCTTGAACACTGCTCCGTGAGTTCCTTCGCCCAACTTGTCCTTCAAATGATTTGTCATTCTATAGATATTAGCATATGAGAGTCTAGTGGGTCTGAATGCCCTGTAATCCTGTAAAAACTTTTCCACTCTCGCTTGATCCTCTTCTTTGATTCTAAAATAGCGGTAGATTTTAAAGAATGCAAAGAAAACCAGCACCAGAACAGCAAAACCCGCAGGCACACCTGCGCGTTGACCATTGATCATTCCTTGTCGATCATAAATTCATGGAAGATAACTGAAAGAAAAGAGAGAAGTGATCTCACCTATAGCAGCGTAAAGTATCTTACTGACAGGTTTGGGCGGGGCTTCATAGCATTGGATATCGTCTTCAGTACCGTTGGTGTTGAGTTTACATAAATTGCGCCTGGCTTCGCACTCACTACAATTTGGTTTAAACCATCGTAACGTCCAAAAATTTGGGTCTGAGCTCCAAGAGAATGATGAAATTGTGTTAAACATCCTGGTGCAGGATATTAGGCCCGAATCAAGGAGTGAAAGCGAAGCAGAGGCTTCGAGTGCGACATATGGGCAGGAGAACTCATTTGGAGGACAATTGAAGAAAAGATAGGTCTCGGCAGTCTTTGATTCAAGTGGAGATGATGTAAATTGGAAAGGAGATGTTGAGGATTGATTGAGCTTCAGAAGCTGCCTGGGAAGGCAATTTTCTGGGTCAGATATGTACACGAACTGATAATTGTAATCTATGTCAATGACCCTGAATTGGATCGGAAGTGGAACTGCGGGAAGCTCAAGCAGCGTGTGATGTTCATGACAAGTAAGATCAAACCCAGGATAGCCGCAGTGATCGGGATCAATGTAATTGCGTCGGAAGGGAAACCGAATCGGAGGGCCATGACGTCCACATCTTGATTCTCTGCACTCCTCAATACGGCACATCCCCATGTTGGCAAGTTCCAGCAATACCGTGATTAGCAGTAGCAACCAGCAAGATTTGAGATACCGCATCGTCGCCAAAGAAGACTGTGAAATTCAACTTTGAGATGAAGCTTTAATTTGTGGGTTTTAAATAGACTCTTTTGCGCCTTCTTCATTGACTGATCACAGTCAACTATGTACTGTATAACATTAGATTTAGTCTCAGGCTTGACTTGACCGAAAACATTTGACTAGTCAACTATGGAAATAGGATAAATTAATTGAATACACACACACACGCATGAAGCCGCTGTCCTTCTCCAATATTATCTGTGTTTCCTGATCAGAGCTTGTGATTTGGAAGATCAGACAAATGGTTCCAACTTCCAAGTGGGGAGGCGGTCAAGGAATTTTGGTGCTATGGCTCTTCACTATTCCACTTGCCTTGGAGACATGTACTGCGAAGAACCATCAACAGTGTGCTCCTTCTTCCTGCGGCAAACTCCCCAACATAAGCTATCCATTTAGATTGAAGCAAGACCCGGACAAGTGTGGCGAGCGCCAATATGAGCTGGATTGTGTCAACAACGTTGCTGTCTTACTTTTGAATCATGCAGAGTACTATGTAGAGGCCATCAACTACAACAATTACACAATCCGATTGGTAGATCCTGACATTCAAGAGGCTAATTGTTCTTCCATGCCTCGCTACCTTTTGTTTAATTCCAATTTCAGTGTTTCCTTCTCATCCCCAGGTGAGAGACTTCGTTCCAACACTGAACAAGTGGGTCCCTATCAGCCAGCACAAGCCATAAATTACGACTATTCTTTGTTATTCCGCAATCTACTCCAGCCTATAATTTACTTGAGGTGTGCAGATCCTGTGAGAGACGATGCTTCTTATGTAGATACCGCATCTTGTCTTGGTGATTCAAATATATACGTTGTTGTTGGGGACATAGACTTAGCAAGTTGGAGGCCCGGTTGTCATGTGAAGGCAGTCTCCCCTGCTTCACGTTCCCAGACATGGCCTTCGACTGTGGACGGTGGTAATCCTAAGACTAATGACTCATACGAAGATATTCATAGGCAACTAGCCTTTGGATTTGAGCTTTCCTGGGTGCATTTCCTTTGCCCTTCTCAATGTGGTTCCCAACCTTGCTATTTCAACGACACAACCGGAGGCATTCAGTGCTACGTTACCACTCACTGTTATTATATCAATGGAGGGGCTCACTCCTGCGGTAACCAGACTCCACCTATATACGAATCTGTCTTAGTTCTCAATTGGAAAATTTGCAACCTGATTCTTTGGTTATTTGTGGGCGGATGCTGCAGGAATTTTGGCAAGGATTGGCATATATACCAAGGGTACCACATCTTTTTATATTATCTTTTTCTTAATGTCTGTTTGGATTAACTTTTAAAAATAGTTTTTACGGATTTCAAGATAAGTATGTGAAAAAAGTTTTATCACAAACTTAAATTTCAGAACTAAAACTAAACAGGCGCGTCACTCGCGAAAACAATAACTAAATTAGATCTCCTCCTATATTGTGTCAGTGCCCATATAAAATGTTAGTCTTTTCCAATTATGTATTTGCTCATACCTTTTCGGTAGGCATCTTTATCTTTTTCTTTATAACAAGTTAATAATTTGTTCTTGGAAGTGCTGCCATTAGCTCCCCCTATCATTTGTATATTCTATTACCTTTACTGATAATTTTTTGTGAAATTTTCTTGCAGCTTCTCTTTCCGGCATTTTGACTGGTAAACTCCTGACTCTTCAATATCGTTCTGATTTTCATTTGGCTTGAATAAAGTCAGTCCTTAATCTCCCAACTTGGTCCACATTCTCATAGCCTTATCTTTTGGTGCTTTGGAATGGTGTGTGTATAGCAATATAAGTCCGAATTAGAGCATTTTGCCATAATTCTTTATAATACCGATGCTGCTTCTATTGACTGTTTGATCCATGTATCCACACAGGATTATCCTGGCTAATTACATTTCGTCACATACATCTTGACGATGCAAATGCAATCAATAGAGCAATAGTGGTTGGATATTATGGCCTACCGTCATTTGTAGCAGCTAGATTTCTGCTTGGCGCTACGCTTCTGATTGTCATATTGATTCATAAACGGAGGACGCGACATCTTTCGGATTATGAAAATATTGAGAACTTTCTGCAAGATAACGAACTCATGCCCATAAGGTACTCTTACAAAGAAATCATGAAGATGACCAATAATTTCCAGATCAAGTTGGGTCAAGGTGGCTTCGGTTCTGTATACAAGGGGAAGCTGCGTAGTGGACCTTACGTGGCCATAAAAATGTTGGGTACAGCCAAAACTAATGGGCAAGAGTTTATCAGTGAAGTGGCAACCATTGGGAGAATTCACCACGTGAATGTGGTTCGGCTCATTGGGTATTGTGTTGAGGGCTCAAAAAGGGCTCTTGTTTATGAATTTATGCCCAATGGCTCTCTTGACAAATACATTTTCTTAAAGGAAGAAGACTTCATTTTAAGTTATGAGAAAATCTATGAAATATCTCTTGCAGTAGCTCATGGAATAACATATCTTCATCAAGGTTGTGACATGCAAATTTTGCATTTTGATATTAAACCTCATAATATTCTTCTTAATGAGAAATTCATTCCTAAAGTTTCTGATTTTGGACTTGCAAAACTTTATTCTGTAAATGATAATATTGTTACCTTAACCGCTGCAAGAGGAACACTTGGCTATATGGCTCCAGAATTGTTTTACAAGAACATTGGAGGAGTCTCTTATAAATCTGATGTTTATAGTTTTGGCATGCTTCTAATGGAAATGGCAAGCAAGAGGAAGAATTCTAATCCTAATGCAGAACATTCAAGTCAAGCTTACTTTCCCTTTTGGATTCATGATCAATTTAGTGAAGAGTAAGACATAGACATGGAGGGTGTCACAGATGAGGAAAAGAACTTGGCAAAGAAGATGTTTATAACAGCACTATGGTGTATCCAATTGAAGCCTCATGATCGGCCTTCAATGAGCGAGGTGATAAAGATGCTTGAAGGAAAATTAGAAAGTTTAGAGATTCCACCGAGGCCTTCTTTTTATCCCAATGAAAGGGTTGATAAAGATGCTGGACTCAGCTCTAGCACAACTCTGACAAGTGACTTTAGTGGGGGCATTGGTGATCTTACGACTGCATAACTATTTTTGCAGATGCTGTACAATTTATCTGTTGTAGAAGGAAAAAGAAAGGTTTTTGTCAAACAAATTGTACGCAAGACCTAGTAAACCGTAATCACACTTCTTTCTTGAAGGAGAGAACTATAAAAGTCACCAATTTAGTTTAGTTTGAATTTGTCGAACATATATGTATCCAGTAGATCCGATGTCCATTGGGTCTTGACAAAATAATCATATGTATTCATTTCAATTGACTTGGTTGATACTTTCGATCTAAATATTCATGTCCAATAAATTTACAACTATCCACAAAAAATAATATCAACCCAAATGCAATGATTTCAAAGATATATCACTCCTCATTCAGCAGTAAAATCGGGTTCTGCAGGCTTCTGAACCAACACGGGTGGAAATCTTTTAGGCAACCGTGTTTTCCTTGATCGATTAAGAGCCTGTTTGAATTGGCTTTTACAGAATAATTTTTAAAATATAATAGTTTTTGCAGAATAGATTTTTTAGAATAGTTTTTGTGAAACCATAGTTTGAAAAAAAATGGAGTGTTTGGATAATATTATCAGAATAGCCTTTTTTAGTGTAAAATGACAAGAAAGGACATTGGCTTTTTCAATAATTACATGTAAGGGTTATGATGTAATATTAAT